>SCLG01000038.1:326693-355510 GCA_004367875.1 Oikopleura albicans
GTCGCCAAGTAAGGGCCCGCCAAGTACGGGACAGTTTCTCCAGTAAGGGCCGGGGTCGCCAAGTAAGGGACGGTTTTTTTTCGAAAAAATTTTTTGACGCCAAGTAAGGGACAATTGTTGTAAAGTAAGGGATGGTTTTTTCAAAAATAATCAATGAATCGCCAAGTAATCAATGAGTCGCCATTTATTTTTATAATGAATCTTTAGCACAAAAATTAAATAAAAAACACCTAAAATTTGAAGCATCTGATTGGTAGACTATGGACCAGACTATCAGGCAAAAAACTCTGGGTGCGCCAAGAAGGGGCCAGGCGCCAAGTAAGGGACGCTTTTTCAAAACAGGAAACCGTCCCTTACTTGGCGACCCTTCTGTAGTTAATTTTCACAGTGGAAAACAAAAATTTATAAATACGATTTTTGGTAAACTTTGCATCCAACTTTGAACCTTCAACGAAGTTGTAGACAAATTCATGTATTTTTGAGTAAAAAAGCTATAAAATCTAAGTAAATTCCTGGAAATTCGAGCTGGCTTATGGTTGACGTAGGGGGCGGGGTAAAGCATATTCCTTCGTTGACTTGGTGTAAGGTAATTTCCGGTTTCGCGTTGGCGTGGGCATGGCCCAACGGTCGCCGCGTAGGGTTGGGATTTAGAACCCTGCTATAGTCTATAGTATAGACCAGGCTTTAGTCTGTTTTTGCAACCCTGGTATAGACTCTATACTCAGAAACGAATTCCGCCAGTTTTAGATAAGGACGCTTTCCTTTGTAATCATCATGACCTCAGAGAACTCCATCAATTGACGTAAGTATGAAAGTGGTCATGCAGGAGTTAATTCATTAAATAGCGTATCAATTTAAAGTGCAGTCACTTAAGATTATTTTATCTCATGCATGCCACTAAGTGAATGATGAGAAGCGTCCAAAAGATAAAGATGGATTTATTTTAAACTACGATTTCTCTATTGATTGCTCAACCCTTTATGACGAGACCGTACAACGTTTAAACTTAACTTCAAAACTGAAAATTCATACAATAAATCTCAGCTTCAAATAGTTGACTTAACTCTTGAGGGTTACATTGTGAATATTTTATGGAAAACCAAATTTTATGAAAAAAATTTTAAAGAAAAAAGGGGGATTTTTTTTTTCGAAAAATCACACAATCTAGGTTTTGTCGTACGCGGTCAAATTTTGTAAATTTTTCAAAAGTCGATTAGAAAAAGGATCAACTTTCTTCACCTGTCGAGTCTAAAGTGTGAAAAAAAAATTCAACTTTCCTGAACTGTCGAGGTCAAAAAGGCAACGTTTCAATTGGTACGCGCGATCTTTTGGTACTGAAGCTTATTTTGGTACTAGAGCTTCTTTTGGTAATAATGCTTCTTTTTGTACCAATGCTTCTTTTGGTACTGGCTTAGTACCAAAAAAAGCTTCAGTACCGAAAGAAGTTTTAGTACCAAAAGAAGCATTGTTACCAAAAGAGGTTTTGGTACCAAAAGAAGCTTCAGTACCAAAAGAAGTTTTAGTACCAAAAGAAGCATTGTTACCAAAAGACGTTTTGGTACCAAAAGAAGCTTCAGTACCAAAAGATCGCGCGTACCAATTGAAGCCCTCCCGCTCAAAATCACAAAACAAAAAACTCAATTTAGATCGCAACTATACTGTACATTTCATTTTTTTCTCAGCAAATTGCTAGAGAAATCGGTATTACCTGGAAAAATCCACCAAACGGCAAATCAGCTCTATTCCCCGGGGAATTCTCTCGAAAAAAAAAACAACAAAAGCAAAAAAACTATACTTGACGGTTGTTTTTAATTTAGACCGATCAGTCGACTTTGGGTCAATAAAATATCTGATTAATTAATTCATAATATTACAAGATGTCTGTTTTCGATGAATGAAAAATTGAACATGTATGATCTATGTATGTCAATCGAGTGAATCAAAGTTAATAAATTACACTTGAGGTTCGGTGTTCGGTTAAATAAACCGTGTTACCTCAAACATATAGACCCTTTGCACCTTGGTTGTGTCCAAAAAAGACTGATACAGTCCCGGATGCCTTGAGTACCGCTATCTTGAGTACCGGTGATTTTTTGGAAACAAAAAGGGACCCACAGAGCATCAGAGACTTTTCATCGAAAATTAAAACAAGAATAGCGACACATCGGGAAAAGGGTGAAAATTGAAAAGGCGAAAACGCCGAAAACCAGAGTTTCCGATAAACAAAATTAATATTTATTTTTATTTAAAAGAATTCTTTTTTTTTGTGAAAACTAATTCTTAAAACTACACTTCCAAATTAAATTTAATTTAATAATTAATTTGTCTAAAAAGTGATTGCTCACGGGACTTTGGAGGGATGTGAAATTGGTAACCTGTCGAATGTTTATAATAATAATTTGAGGACCGGTCAGTCATGTTGCGTACTAAGTAAATCCGAAAATCAGTAAACTCCGTTTTTGACTAACCGGTCCTTAATTTCAATTCTACGTTAGATCATAAATTTAAAAGAATAAAGTTAAAAAAAACTTAGATTTTTTTTCGTTAATTTTTCAGGCCACTATTTAAAACGTCCTGAAAACCCATGTTCTCGTGTACCATATTTTTTTAATTTATTTCCTTGTCTAATGATTTAGATAACTTTATTTTTGTTTTAACGTGACTTTTTTTCCGAGATAGAACACCCTACTTATAACATAAAATATTTATCACAAAAAAATTTTAATTACTTAAAAAACTGGATTTTCATCGAATTGTGTCAAAAACATCTCTATTCAAAAGCATATAAATTGAATTAATTTAATTTTATATAGACTCATATCTCATTGGACCCGGTCCCGTACAGTTAAGATCTTTTTTCGTTAAGCATACTGTATTTAATTATTGTGAGCTTATATGGCATATTTATTTGAAAATTGTTTTGGCCATATTGAAGAACCCAAAAAGTTAGTAAGAAAAAGTTTAAAAATAAAATTCATAGAAAGTCTGAGGTGATTTTTAGAATTTTTCGAAAGTCAATTTTATTTTGACCTCCAAAAAATTCTAGAGCCCTCTACAGACATTTTATGAGTTTCATTTTTACACTTTTTCTTACTAACTTTTTGAGCTCTACAATATGGTAAAACAATTTTCAAATAAATGCCCTATAAGCCCACAATAATTAAATAAAGTACGCTCAGCGAAAAAAGATCTTAATTGTACGAACCGGGTCCTATGAAATATAGAAGCAAATACAATAATGTTCACCTTTTCTGATTGGAGTTAATGCAGGCTTTTCGACTTCGACTTCTTTAATGTCGGGCTCGCGGAATAAAGTTTTATTTGACAGAAGTAGTTGCTTTTTGGTCCTTTTTCTTTGAAAAAACCATCGCGTAAATGATTTCATATCCACAAAACTCATTTTTCTGTATTTCTTTTTTTTACTTCGTTTTTGTCTTTTTTTTCTTATTTATTTTTTGAGGTTCTCGTTGATGCACTATGATATATTATATGAGTAGAATGCGAAAAAAACGAACGTATTTAACTGTCGGCGGCGACAGAGGCTTCTTATGACATCATGAAGCCCTAAATCAGTTGTCTGTAGCGACATGCGTCCATCAGCTGTTATTTTGTGATCAGATATACATTTTTTGTTTAACAAAAATAAAAATGAATTATTAACGTTTATGCTTCAATTATCAAAAATCTTTATCATTCCAAAACTCGATAGTTATAATTGGTAAATTCAAACTGAAATTCAAAGTAGAAATTTAGATTTCGCTGAAAATTGTCAGTATGATTTTCGGGCCTGTAGAATTTAATGTTTTGTTAAATTAAATTCATAACGTCATTATTTTCGTAATTACAAAAACGGGTTATTAATCATAACTTTATGGTTCGAAAATTAAAAAAAAAACTTGGCACAGCCAGGATTCGAACCCGGGTCGGCGCCGTGAAAGGCGAAAATTTTAAGCATTGTACCAAACAATCAACTGCACCATAAAGTTATAATTTAATCGCAGGGCTCGGTATTGCCATTTTTGACTCCCTCATGTTAGAATTACGTCATTTGTTATACTGGTGTGTGTAAAAAAGTGTCACCAAGTAAATTTCACTTGTAGGTTAAAACAGTACTCGGTTTTATCTATGATAAGACCCGCGTCGAGGTCGGTGACAAACTGACGACCCACATCAGTACCGAGATTGACAAATCTTTTTTTTTCATGGAATTAGAAAATTTTGGGACTAACTTTTTTTGGTTTGTTGATCGTTTGGCTCGATATTATTAGGAGTCCTAGCTCGGCTCCCTATCATTAAAATTATTCTAATATCGGATTCGAATTGCACTTTTATAATTTAAACATTTGAAAAAATATAAACAGTGTTTTTGTTGGATACTCGTATACACAACGAGAAAATATAATCGAAAATCGAAAAAAAAAATACTGCCGGTTAACGGATACATGCGTGGGCGTTTTTACGGAAAAACTTTAGAGCAAAAACTGGCGGTGAACGGCAAATAGACCGGTTAACGGGGTGCCGGTTAACGGCGCACCCTGTGTATTTGAGACTTAGATTCTTAATGCCGAAGACCGTCAATTTCATCAGAGACGTAACTCAATGGTTTTTATTTGTTTTGTGTATTTAATAGTCGCAATACTTGTTTTACGGAGGTTGGCAGCGCTGGTAAAATATAATTTAAGATAATAATTAAGGCTTCAGTTAATATAAGGCCCCATAGTTATATGACTCATATGATATTATATGAGTTATATTTGTTAACAGACATTCTATCGATTTGGGAATATTGTCTGCGCAACAACTTATTTGTCTCGCACTGCCAATTTTGACTGAACGCGTAACCTAGCAACGCGAAACAACAAGTAGCAATTTCTTCTACTTTTTTGTTACGCGAACAAGCCAATATTTGTTCCGTGTTGAAAATGAAATAATTTAGCAAATATGTAAGAAAAATACGCCGATAGTTATGTTGCTGGTGATTTACATTACGGAATAAGCAGGCGGTCTGTAACTGAATTCCATGCCACTAACTAATGGATTTAAAATAGCATGGTTGAAAACTTTTTTACGAGTCATCCAGTCGTAATAAAATATATAGTGAAAGGGGTTAACTGTTAGACGGCTTTTGCATGCGCTGGAAGTAGTGGCGTCGTACATCTATCATTGGACATTGACATCGGTGTCATTCTAGAAAGATTTTTCTTCTCTCGCCTACGTCGCAGTTTTTTCGTCGAAATTTTCGAAAGGGTGTAACAGAGATCACAGAGGACGACCAAAATTGATACTATGCACATGCTGAGCATATAAAGCAGAAAAATACGTTTTTCCCATGGCCTCGACACCCAGCAGGGTACTTCTTTGTCTTGTGAACAGGCCCAGTTGATATGCTCTTCCCCAAATGTACAAAGATACCGCTGGGGAACAGTCCAAACGCGCCAAAAATTGGCCTAAACGGTTTATGACAAGTTGAAAGAGCAATTTTGTACGGTGATGTTTTTCGGGCAAAATGCAATAATTCAATACACTCCTTGAGGGTTTATGTGACCAAAAAGCCCCGATGAATGGTTTATGTGACCAATATTTTGGGAAAAATTTTCCAATGAATCCCGCCCACGCATGAGGGTTTATGTGACCATCGGTTAATGTGACCAACAAAAAAAAAATTTAGAAAAGTTTTCCGCCTAGGCTTGCGGGTTTATCTGGCCAATTTCGGTTTATTAGGCCACTTTTCAGGTCGGGAAATGGTCAGATAAACCCTCAACGAGTGTTAACAATAAATAGTTCAAAACTTACTTCTTTTGTTTGTTGACGCTGTAGTAGGTATAAAAGAACAATTCCCAGAATTTCTAGAGACAGCTTCGCAAATAAATGAAACACATACCATCGACGAAGGCTTGGCGACCAAACAACTTCCGTTACCGGGTTATCTCCAACTGGATCTTTCCGCTAAACTTTTTTTTAATGTGAACCAAGGCTATTAATAGTACACTAGGGACACCGTTATCTTTCAAAACCATAATAGTATATTTTGGAACCATAATGATTTATTATGTTCTATTTTTTCGGATGATTATAAGGTCAAGTCAGTTTTAGTACCAAGATAAGCATTGTTACCAAGCGTTCCCCCTTAATTTAGATAAATTAGTTTAACAGTGATGCGCATATTGGGTAGCTAGCTACCCATTTTCACTTCACTTCTAAATAAAAAGAGAACGGCTTGTGATAATAAAAAACGGACAACGCATTTGAAATCAAAAACATTTTTTACGTTTTTATATGGGAGAAAAATATTTTCTTTAGAAAATTGTTTTTACGTTTGGGTCCGTGGAGGACGAGGGTTAAGGTTGAAATCACTCCCAGTAAGAGAAAAAAAAACAGGGCTCCAAAATAAAACAGGGCTTCAAAATAAAATAATCGAAAAATTCCGTGCATTCTTTGGCGCGCTAGAGCAAATTGGGTAGCTAGCTACGCCAGAAGCGCATGACTTTTATAGTAAACTCGATGCGCATGACTGTTAATGTCTCCCTTAATTTTGTATACCCAAATATGAGACCCCGTTACTCACCTTTTTGGTTTTATATTTGGAAAGGGCCATCTGGTCGGCAAGATAATGTTCGGAATGAAGATAGTCGTTGACAACTTTTTTATTTTGTTCGACTTTTTGTTTCAGATGTTCGTACGAGGTTGTGTGATTTGCGACAATGAAGCTAAACACGAGCGGAGGGAATGCCAAAAATAAAATCTAAATGAAATAGTATGGATTCGACGAAAAGCGATTTTTGAGACAAAAAATCTCAGCGGAGACTTTTCAAGAAAACGGTAGTGTTTTCAAGAAGGGCTTGTTTAACTCACAGGGGGAAGTGTGTGCATATATGCACACGACCTGGTTTTTTGTCGATTTAAGGCATAAGGAAGCCCCGTAGGGCAGAATTGGTATTGCTGACCTCCCACAACTTTTCCAAAAAATTCCATTAAGGGTACTTTTTGCGTAAGTTGGATATTTCAAACAGCTCTCTAGGGGGCTCTGGTGGCCCAAATCAATTTCTTAATAGTCAGATCGACGTAGTTTGACGAGCTCTACAACTTGGCTTTATCAGTTTTACCGGAATTATTGTTAATTATTGTGATTGTTTTAGTTTTTTCCCGTACGGGTTATCAACAAGTTTTTCCCCTGAGAGTTAATAAAACAGAAAAACAAATGTTCTTTCAAAATTCGCCAACCAAAAAATTATCTTTCAAAATAAAATATATTGTTTCACTGTGAAACTAGCACCAAAAAAATCATTACATATTTCAAACATTTACCTTAGACACTTTTTTAAAAACAAAACTGTCCGATGTAAAGATCATTTTTGTTTAAAAAATGTAATCGTATGGATACATCCTAAAAACCGCTGCAAACTTAAAATCTAGCCATAGTTTTTTTTTCTAAAATTTCAACGATTTTCGACAAAATAAATTTCTACCGAGAGGTATTTTTGTTTGGTCATCGTTTGTTGGCGTTTTCCTGACCACTAAAGAAATATCATTATCAAATCTACCTGCATTCCCCAAAATCTAACATGTGACATTGGCGCAAATTCATTATAGCACATTTGCTGGCATCCTGGCTGGCTTGTTACACAATCAAAATCGGACATTTCATCGCCATAAGCAGCCTCACCAATTGTTGTCGCTGGTAGGAGGCGGCACAGGAAAGTTATGGCCAGCCTTAAAAGCATAATTTGGAATCAAAACCGAAATAAACACTTAAATGATGTATGTAACACACAGTGTGTTGGAGCAAATTCTGTCGGGCTTTCAGCAGTCATGATTTTAAAGACCCGAATTACATCACACGGTTGCTTAATTTGGAGGTCGTTGAAAAATTACAGTTTGCTAAACGAAACTCAGACGTCAGACTTTTTGTCTCATCAAACACGGTTTTTACAAATGCATTGTTTAAAATTGTCCATTTTATGCCCAGTGTTTTATTTTTGACACACACGTGAAACGTAAAAATACTTGACTTTGAAATCGTTAAAAAATAAAATATTATGAGTTCAGGGCCAAGTATTTTTTTAATTGGTCGAATACTGCATAAAAATGCGCGATAATGACAAAATCGACAATGAAAAAATCTAAAGTGTATTTACTATATTAAGAATATCCGGCAATCTTATTGGACAATTTGTTCACACTATGAGACAAAAACTCAAATGTCACGTAATAAGGACCACCCTTCACACCGCATTTTTGCCCTTATTATGAGAGATAAATGTCCATTATTGACCAAAAATCCCTATTTTGGCACTTATTATGAGAAAAAAACTTTTTGGTCAAAAAAGTGGCCCTTATTATGAGAAAGCGGGTCACGGTCGTCCTTATCGTGGGGGTCCTTATCATGAGGGGGGAGCGTATTGTGATTCTAATTTTTGTGATTTGGTGATTGCGTCTTTTTGTTATTTAAGCGTGATTATAATTGGATTTTAAGGGCTAAAATTAAAAACTCACCAGACATGTCCAAACGGCGTGGAATATTTGAGCAGTTTTTCGCAAGTCACTACTATAACTTCCCAGCTCATTATTTCCGTCTATTCTCTATTCCGGTGAAAAGTGTGTTTCTTGTCCTCTTATTTTCGATTCGTTTTTTTTAGTTATTTTGTACCCTTTTTTCTGAAATCGAGAAACATTAAACAAATCCGTTTAACCGTAACAAGTCCATCAACTATAATTTCCTGCTATAATTTTTAACCAATTTTCCAAAGATAATTTCGCTTCAAATATCGCTTCGACGCTTAATCATTGTCGAAGAGAAAAAAAAACTAAGACGAAAGAATAACATTAAATCGTATACTTATTATTAAACAATATCAAACAAAAATAAGCTTTCAATAGGGCTGATTCGAACATGTCTTTGTCGATCAATGGCAATTGTTTCATCCGGGCGATTTTTTTTTCAGTAGATTAATTTCCGTACATGAGAAAATTATGTCCAAATTATTTTTCAGCTATAAGACTTGTCCCGTGGCGATCTTAATTAGGGTTGAATCCAGAGAACAAGAAAAATTTGTTTTCTGACACGGAACTCAAATTTTGCCACGAATGGTTTGACTCACAGGGGAGCGCCAAAAGCAGTATGAGGTATAATAACGCGCTTCTCGCTTTTCTAGTTTTTAAGCCCTTTAGAATACAAAATTTGAAAAAGCCAGAAACAAGTTATTTTACCCCAATACTTAGGGTTGCCGAGCGAGAATTGAAAATGCTATTTAAAGATCTGACAACAAGCTACAGACTTGAAATTTCGAGTCATAGTACAGTTTCGCACGGAAAATCCGATAAAAAATAAAATTCTCGGAGTTTTCGATGTCCGGGAAATATCGGTTTTCCCTGTTTCTCGAGTACCGTAAGGAGTTTTTTTATTGAAAATTTAGCTATAAAATGAAAAAAATCACCAAGATCGCATTAAACATGTTGTAATATGGCACCTTTTGGGGGGTCAAATTACAAAATAACGCTATTCTACCCCTATGACAAGATATGACCCCTTATTTTGAAGAATTTAACCCTACCCATACTGTAAGGGGACGCCAAGTCAGGGTAGGTTCATTTGCTCTATACAATTATTTTTGCAATTCTTATCTGTAGGTTAGATTAAAGTATTAAAAGTAACAATTCGTCGTTAACGTAGGGACGCCAAGTAAGGGTAGGTTTCGATAAAACGTAAACTACCCTTACTTTGGCGTTTGTATAAGTCAAACCATCATAAGTTATAAAAGTTTGGAACAAATAATTAAAACAGGTGCGTCGTTATCTTTCAACCCAATTGATATAAAGTAAATATTAACCGAAACACGAAGGCGATTTAAAGGATATCGGATGATCAGCAAAAAGGAAGGAAACTAAGTACGATTTTTTGGATAATTTGACAGTAGTATCATCATTTTCTGGTAAATGTTACATGCAGCATGTACAAATGTTGTTGCGACAGTTTGTCGGTGACAGTCGGTCTTAGTCTAACAAACCAAAAATATGTTTTATTCGTATTTAGAAACACTTTATTTTGCTTTATGTCTCGTCGTTATGGCAATGATGCTTATTAACTGTTTTTTCAATATTACTACTCTAATAATCAGATTAAATCAAAAAAAAATTGTCAAAATACACCAAAATCAGGGCAACCATGGCGTACTTCTCGCGTTCTCAAATTTTGTATTCTACTCAGCGTTTCACATGAATTTCCGCCGTTTTTACTTCCATACATTCTAGATGGTTTAACTCGATTTTTTTTCGCATTTCAAAAAACTCAAATATGGCTATCTAGAAAATAGGTAAGGGGTCAGTTGGTGGTAGTGACCCGCACCTGGGTAAAATCGCGAAACTACCGCCAAACTAAGAAAAAAATATATTTTTTCGCGGCAGTTCATATTATTATTACTTTTTTGTCTGGATATTACTTCTAAATCTTAAAAATAAAAGACAAAAATTTATTATTTAATAAAAAGAAGATTTCAACGATAGTTTTAGTTTTTTGGACCTATTAAATGCAAATATTGTTGCCGACAACGCCAATGAATTCGCCATGAATTCGACTCAAAAAGATGAAACCCACTATTAAATGTGTCTACTATCGCCCAATGTCTACTATCTACTATCGCCAACTATTAAATTTGTCTACTATTGAGAGTTCCAGTCACACTAAGTATATTTGATACTAACTTTGCAGATTCTGACGTTTGATCACAACCAACGTTCATTATTCGATGGAACCGGGTGGACTCTTGTTAAGAAAATAAAGGCGAAATTCATATTCCTAAAAAAACTTTCATTCGAGATCAGAAACTTTAGAACTACAAATAAAACAATTATTTTTGTCCTTTGACTTCGAGATCTAGAATTTAAGCGAAAAAAATAAAAGAGATTTCTTATAACTTATAGACTATAAATAATGGACTTATAAGTCTATAGTTAAGGGTGGTCTGCTCGATTTGTTTACAAACATGCATGAAAAAGAAAACGTTATTGTGGACAAGGCATACATTCCATCAATTTGAAAATGCCATGTACACATTTTCCCCACTTTTGGGAATCATTTCCCATCTTTTCACGCACCATAACTTTTGACAGTGACCTTGAATTCGAGCCTGAACTTGGCACTTCCTGTTTAGCATTTTTGCTTCACAGTCTGAACGGCTTGTCGGATCAATTTCGTTTTTTGTGGAAAAAGTGTGAAATAAAAAAATCTACAAATTTGTCAGAAAACATTTTCGATTTTTAATTTATTTTTTTAATTATGGGAAAATTAGTGTTTTTACCTATTTTAGACTGAAAAAAAATAACGATCCAAGAAAAAATCTGAGAATGTTTTCTGACAGATTTGTAGCGAAGGGCCTTCAGANAATATTATATTTGAACTACCGCGAAAAAATACTCCTATGGGTCGATTTGCGGTAGTACTACCGCGAAACTGACTTTGGTGCACTACCGCCAACTGACCCATAGCAAGGTGGTTGGCGGTACTACCGCCAACTGACCCGCTTCCAGAAAATACGAGAATAAAACGGCGAAATTTCATGATAAACGCAGAGTAGTACGCTTAAAATCTAGAAAACCGACAAGCACGTTATTATACATCATACAGTATGAGTCATACTGTAGCTTTGTTAATGAACTGTTGAAACAATTTTATTATTTCCGTAATGTTAAACAAAAGAAAGCTGATATATTAATTTCAAACACTTGTTATTTCTCTTTTTCCAATTCAATAAGCTCCTATCTCTGTTTTAATGATACTTGCATAATTCTAACATTTGAGTTCACGGGGAAAAAACGTCGGAAGCAAAATGAACATAATCATGAGCTTAATTATCTGCAGCCAGCTTTACGAGGACAAAAATTCACTCTATCGTGCAGTTTGACGCATCAAAAAATAAATATGACTATAAATTTCGAAATAGAAAATCTGCCAAGCTATATATTAGTGGGTGCAGCAATTATCCGTGTCCTGCTCAGACAGCAGAACGACCCGTACTCCGTTATTACTCGATTTACTTCATATATATTTAATAGCTTGATGTGTATAAATATATACTGATGTGGGTAACGAGTTGGTCACCGAGCAGAACGGGGACTCGTCGTATATTACGTTATGGGACCCGTCAGTATACGACGATTTTCGTTCAGCTCGGTGACAAACTCCTTATTGTTATACACCGGGTGCGCAATTATAAGACAGGTTTCGCGAGACAAAAACCTCCCTGATAACTGCATAGGGTGCCTGATAATTGCGCAGGGCGTAGGCGGAATACGATAAAAAGATGCAAAAAAAAATGCCTGATAACAGCACGAGCGGGGAATTTCGTCACCTACCTGATAGCTGCGCAGGGTGTCTAAAAACTGCGGGCCAACCTACCTGATAACTGCGCACCCGATGTATCTGAAATTTTTAATTCGGTAAATTATGAGTATGAAAAGACGACACCGACTGAATGGGGATAAGTTCTAAAATGTCTAAAGAATTTTTTCGAAATATTGCGATATATTTTTGAAATTTACTAAAACATCAATAAGGTGGAAAAGTTGGTCTGGCAGACGGGAGAAATAACTGTCGTTATACTTTAACTGTGGTGTTCCCGAATATTTCATATCGTCATACGTAAATGTGGTAGTCAGCTACAGTACCACATGTTTTTGAAAAAAACATACCACGCCCTACAATCTAGGGATTTTGCTGATTATTATTTTATTTTAAAGCCTTGTTCTTCTTCTGCTATTTGAAACAGTTTTATTCGAAACATAACTTAACCCTCATACTCCATGATCACAAACTTTTTTTTTCAAAATTTTTATTTTTAAGAGTTTTGTTAAAAGTAAATGTCAATTTAATGGGAAAGTGCAAAAAAAGTCGAAATAAATTTGGCTATCGCTAAGCGATAAAAGGTCTAATGCTCTCTACCTTCTTTAGGTCCAGATTTCTGTACAGTCTAATTTTTATTGTACCAACACAAAAGCTGTCTCTATTGTAATAAAGAGCATTATCATTGAAAAAAGTTCGAAATCGCTTCATATATTGAACACAAGAGTGAACATTGAGTTTAACAACTGTACCCCCTGCGCCCTCATTGCACGATAAAACATTAATTTTGAGTTTCTTTGGAGTTAAAGCCAGATTTTAGTAGTTCTACCTTGAAAATTTTTATAGTCTAAACTTACTAAACCGAACCTTGAAACCAGGAGTTTTGAAATTTTATTCGAGTAGTTCATTTGCTTTTCATCCTTATTTTCTAAATTATTATTTTTTCATTAAACAGCACGCGTGGCAACAAACAAAGCAAGATTTAATATTATGGCAGTATTATAGTCATGAGCTCCAACCTGCACCAATTGGTGGAGCATCATGACTAGTATCAAAAAACCCGTCTTTTTCCAATGAATACAGTGGTAGTACTCCGGTCAGACCTAGTGACTGATTTACCGTGATATATCGGTTTTAAGTTTTTGACATTTTTATCTAAAAATCAAAAATATTAAAAACTTAAACCCGATATTTATCGGTAAATCGGTCACTAGGTCTGGCCGGAGTACTACCACTGTATTCAGTGTAAAAGGCAGATTTTTTGGTACTAGTCATTATGCTCCACCAAATGGTGCAGGTTTGAGCTCATGATATTTTATTAATATGTGTATGAGTTTTTTTGTTCCACCTCCATCCCCTATCGTAAAAGATAAAAAAATAAAAAAAATGATAGTCGACTCAAAACATATTAAAAATGATAAAACAGTTTTTTAATTACAGTCCTCCGTCCCTTATGGGCCGCGTTCAGGGCCCCAAAAAGGCGGCCCATAAGGGACCGGTGGCTCATAAGGGACCGGTTTGACTAAAAAACACACATCTGTAATTTTATTGTGTTTTCTGCTTGAAAATGGGTTTTTAGACATTACAGATTTAATTGCCAAAAAAAATCAGTTATTGATGATTGTTTAATCTTTTTTTTTTATTCTCATCAATTCACTACCACTTGTACCAACATACGATGCAGTGTTTCTGATTAAATCTGTTTTTATCGGTAAAACGAATAAATAAGTATAATTTATACGGTGAGACGGTCCTAAGATTGACGCGCTTCAGACAATCTTCGTATCCCTTTTAACGTTATTTTGACATGACCGCGTCAATCTCAGGACCGCCTCGCGGTACTTTGATAAAAACATTGGGCATAATCAAAATTTTTTGTGAAAGATCAACATTTGTCGGTCAAATAATATTCAACAGTTTCCGGTCTAGAATTTGTAACAGTTTGTAACAGTATTTGTAACAGTTGATAACTTACAGAACAATATATCATATATTGTTATACATATATTGTATTATATATGTACCCCGGATACATGGGAATATAGACAGTATCCGTGAGAAAAAAGATCTGCTGAGAAAAAATTAAACAAGTGGAAAGAAGAATGGCATTTTTCTAATTTCTAGATTTGTTCGGTTTTTTTTTTGTGAAACCAATGTTGAAACTTGTTATCAAGTAAAATCACTCCAGACAAAAGACAACTAGAATGAGATGGAAAGCTGAAAAAATATGGCCCATAAGGGGCAGTTTTTCAAATCGAAAAAATCGAGGCCCATAAGGGACCGGTGGCCCATAAGGGTACGGCCCATAAGGGACGGGGGACTGTAGTTCATTAATATGAAATTTAATGTATTGGTAGTAGTACTAGTTAGTAAAAATTTTAGTAGTTAATAATTTGAGGATATTTTATTAATTAGTTGTACTTCAAAATTAGTGATATTAGTTAAAAAAAACTCAAAATGTTAATAAAGCTTTTAGTTGAATACCTACATTAGTAAAAAATTGTTAGTAGAAAGTACAACTAATTAATAAAAATGTTTAGGAATGCCTCCATATCCGAAAAATCGGAGGCATCCGAATCACCAACAGGTAATTTGTTCGATTTTTTATCATCGATCAAATCACCTATAGGCGATTTTTTACTTTCTTTAATAATTGTGTCGTCGTCGGAAGATATGGACGACAAGATTCTTTTTCTATAAGTTTTTACAAACTTATTAAGATCTCCTTCAGAGTCTGACGCCTCTGGAGGAACAACTCATTTGAAATTCTTTTTTAATGATTTTTCTCCAGAGTCTTCAGACTCTGAAGAAATATAGGTTATCGATTCGTCTTTGCTTTCTTCTTCATCTGTTTCAGATTTCTTATCGCTTTCACATTCAGATTCCTTCTCGCTTTCACTTTCAGTTTCTTCTTGCTTTCATTTTAAGATTCCTTGTCGCTTTCACCTTCAGATTCCTTTTCGCTTTCACAAGTTCAGGATGACCAATGTCAGGAAGTCCAAGATCAGGAAGTTGACCAAAAAAAGACAAAAAATCAATACCTCCGTCATGTGATCGATACTTCCGATTTCCGTTTTGACAAGTTTAAGATGACTTGGTCGATCGGTTGTGACACTTCCGTTGTATCAGGGATGTAATTCCTAGGTCAAGTGACACAATCCATCGATCCAGTCTACTTAAATTTGACGAAACGTAAATCACAAGTGTCGATCACATGACATTTTTGTCTTTTTTTCTGGTCAACTTCCTGACCTTGGTCATCCTGAACTTAGACATCCTATCGTCTGATACACCTCCTGCGAAGATATCTTGTCATCTGTTATCTTGCAGATTTTTTTTCGAGCAATTTTCCAGGAATCTCTATCTTTATGTGGTAAGCCCTGTGCGGTTATCTTTTAGATATCCTCGTTCGCTTCATTATCTTGTGGATTTTTTTCGGACAATTTACCAGAAATCCCTATCTTTATGTGTTGAGCCCTGCGCTGTTATCTTGGAGATATCCTCGTTCGCTCCGTTATCTTGTGGATTTTTTTCATACGATAATTGCAAGATAACAACGCAGGGGGTGTTTTTTAATCAATAACAATAATGCTGCTCTTATATTATCTTCTATTCTAACCTTCTTTAACCGATTCTCTTATATTCTTTGGTTCTCTAACCGATTCTCTTAAAAAGATTTAAAAAAAGTTAAGATCAAATCTTGGTGATGTTAGCTTGGTAGATAATATGTTTATATGAGCTAAATTTTTGTTTTTTTTTGGTTGACCAGGGGTCAAAAGAGTTAGTGCAAACAGGGTCAGGAAACAGGGTCAAGGAAACAGGGAAACAAAAAGAAAAGACGAAACGGTCTTTCCCTGATGTTTTTTTGTATAACAGTCGTCCGGAATCCCGGCGACAACTTGGGGTTTCCGTGAGGTATACATCGAAAAAACGCTAATAGTTATAGCCTATAACTTATAGGTTATGACTATCTATTAGTCATAACCTATAACTTAACCCCTAAGGTCATCCCTTAATTAAAACATGTTTTTAATTTTTTTATATATTTCAGTCTGAGTGATGATACAAGCTGGGCGTTTGTTCGGCGTTTTCTGTTTTGGGCGATTCCGGGTTTGGGCGAAATCTCAAAAAACCCATTTTTTTGGTGCATGGCAAGCGGAAGGGCTTCAGTGTCCGAGATATATCGGTTTTAAGTTTTTGATATTAACCAAAAATCCAAAAAATATCAAAAACTTAAAACCGATAAATCTCGGTAAATCGGTCATTAGGTCTGACTGGAGTACTACCACTGTCTTCAGTGGAACAAGGCGGTTTTTTTGGTACTAGTCATGATGCTCCACCAAATGGTGCAGCTTGGAGCTCATGATTATACTACTTATGGCATAGCAGCAATAGAATTAACGTTGTTTGGTAATGACATAGTTAATTTATTGAAGTTTGCGTCTATTGCAGTTTTCGTTGATTGCAAGGAAATTGCTACTATGCCATAATCAACCTATGGTTATCATAATTGTATTTTAAAAATTTGTTCGAAAACTCGAATGGTAGAACTAGCTTCGAGGAAGCTGACTTGTTATTTAGAAGGTTATTTTAATACCGTCATTCGTACTAGTTTGATTTTTTTTTTCCGACATTACAGGGTGAGGTAATATAGATGCTAAGTCGTTTTTGGTTCGCGAGTGCGCTGAGCGAATAAAAGTCATCAAAAAACGGCTTAGCATCTTTATTACCTCGCCCTGTATAAAGTTATTCAAAATCTGTCCAATAAAGCGTTCCTAAAATACCAGTGAACAAATAATGTACCTCCAAAAGTATTATAGTTTGGCACCGGCATAGATGGGCTGTGGTAAGTCCTTTGTGGTCAGTCCTTTCCGGAATCATGACAAAAACGAAACAAAAGGGGACTGTGAAAACCCTGGGTATGCACTGACGCAGCAACTTCTTTCTTTTTTGGTTAAATACCGTACTTTGCATTAGGGATTTTTTGTTCGATCCCATAATTTATGTGTTTTACAAATATAACTAAAATGCTGGCTCTGAAAATTCAATAATTTAAACATGATCGTTTTTTTTTTCATTTAAGAGACATCACAGCGGTCAATAATTAGAAAACTCATTTCTGTTCCGAAAAGACCAAAACATGGTGAAAAAATTATTTGTACCGATATTCGTTTTCGTAGGCTGTATTTCATCCATTGTAAAATATGCTTCAACCGTTAAGAAGTATAATTTATCACATGGTAAGAAATTAAGTATGCATTTAAAAATTATTGAACTCTCAGGGAGAAGAAGTGAATTGATAGCCCGTAGGAGAAAGTGTGTGCACATATTTTCCTTGAGAGTTAAGGGACTATTTTTATGATTTACATGTATTTTAGTTCTCAACTCGTAAGGGGAAGTGTGTGCATATATGAATTAAGGCATAAGGAGGCCCCGTACGGCAGAATTGGTATTGCTTACCCCCTCAACTTTTCGAGAAAATTCCATTGGTGGTATTTTTTTTTTGCGTATGTTGGATATTTCAAACAGCTCTCTAGGGGGCCTGGTGGCCTAAATCAATTTCTTAATAATCAGATCGACGTAGATTGCCGAGCTCTACAATTTGGTTTTACCAGTTTCACCAGAATTATTGCGAATTATTGTGATTTTTGAGTGTGTGCATACGTGGACACAAGTTCCTCCTACGGGTTATCAAAAAGTCCTAAGAGTTAAATTAAACTATCTTAACTGTCATGGTCCGTTTTGCCCACATGTGGGCTGATTTCATTTCATCATTGCACTAAAACTAGTAAATATTTTTTTAATTTTTAACGGATTATGAAACCCCTGACTCTTAACTTAGAAATTTATCAATATACTTTATCAATATATTGTACCCAAATGTATTTTTTTAAAGGTTTTTAACACGTGAGTTATCGTTACAAGATAGTGTATTTTATTAACTGTCATGGGCAGATGACGTTTTTTCGAAAAAGCTAGAATTTATTAATTGAGCAATAAAAAATTCAACATTGAAAGAAAGTTCAAGTTTATGTTTCTATGTTTATTTATACACTCCTTGTGCACTTATTGGACAATTCAACGACCACAAAGTGTCTAAACATGTGAAAATGTCAAAATAAATGTAAAATGAGTAGAATAAAAATGAAAGACTTTTAGCGTAATATTGTCGAAATAAATGCATTATTTGTTGTTTTGTCCAGATAAATGCACACGGACTGTAACTGAACTTCAAAATAGTTATATTTTCATATCGTCCATAACAACTGGAATTAATACACTCAGCTTGTTACTACAAGTATGGCATAAAATAATGACCCGGGATTGTTCATTTTGATTGGCTAATTTTCCCATATAATCGTTGTTTGCTGTATTTTTAGGTATACAGTGTATACAATGTATACTATACAGTATACCGTATACATCATTATTTGCAAATAATTAAAAAAAACTTATTTATTTACTTCCTTTTGAACAAAATATAGAAAAANATAAAGTATATAAATAAATTTTTAAGTTAAGAGTCAGGGGTTTCATAATCCGTTAAAAATTCAAAAAATTATTTACTAGTTTTAGTGCAATAATGAAATGAAATCAGCCCACATGTGGGCAGAACGGACCACACCGGTTACGCGTTTGGTAGTGGATCATGACAGTTAATTTATTTCATTTTAGATACTAAACGCTCACATGAATTGATCAGTGAATTCGTCAAGAATAACCAACCCACAAAAAGAGAAAAAAAAATTCTTTGATCTGAAAACAATTTCTCAGGCGTTTAAACCAATCACAGGGGCAATTTCAAATGTGTTTGAAACATTATTTTCTGCTGCGAAGCCTCAGAGTGATAATCATTTCAAGCAGATAGAGGTACATGATACCGATACCGCCAATTTTGATCGTTTGGAACACGATTTACTGGTTCCAATAAACCAGATTAGATATTGAATTAATAAAAAGGCCAGTATTTTAACTAATTAATAAATTACTTAGGTCAAATATTATTGTTTAAAACAGGAAATAAACTCGCCAACATATACGTTCTCGTTTTGTTGAACCTGATGTGCCCCAAATAAATAAACTGGGTGCGCAGTTATTTGGCGGGTTTCGCGAAAAAACCCTGTATCGGCGCCCGATAACTACTCAGGGCGAAGGCGGAATAGGGAAAAAGATACAAAAAAATCCCGCCCTTATAACAGCACGAGCGGGGAATTACGCAATACAAAATTGTCATTATCCAGTGACAGGCCTACCGGATAACAGCACGAGCGGGCGAACCCGTCCGATAACTGTGCACCCGGTGTAGTAAACACGGTAAAATGGTAAAGCCGCAAACGGACCGCATAAGCGTTTCCAAAGTGCTGAATCGACGCCCGATAACAGCACGAGCGGGGAATTACGCAATACAAAATTGTCGATATCCAAGGACAGACCTACCCGATAACAGCACGAGCGGACGAACCCGTCCGATAACTGCGCACCCGGTGTAGTAAATACGGTAAAATGATCAAGCCGCGAACGGACCGCATATGCGTTTCCAAAGTGCATAGTCCCATCACACAGAAACCTATTCAGCCAATAATTTTCAATATATTGAATAATTAAATTGTAATCCAACATAACAGACTTCTGGTAACAGACTTCTATAAAATCAATTTACAAGTTGTCAATTTTTGACATTATTCTCATATGTTGTCAACATTCCCGCTTTATAAAACCCCATGCAAAAGAACAAAGTTCAATAAGTTTTTATTCACTTTTATTTTTGAAAATGTCTTTTGACATGGACGACTTACGAAGGCTAAATTTAAGCGTTAACCAGTTGAAGAAAAATGAACTTGCAAACGCCCATAATATCAACCAGGTAAATATATCGTCCTGATTTTAAAACGCGAAAAAAGAGAGGGGAGGACTGTAAATTACAATTGTAAAATGTATTATACAAAAATATGTGAAAAGAAGGAAATCGCCCCTCGGTGATTGGCGAGCGCACTCAAAAATGACCCATGACAGGCCACACAGGCCTCAGACGCGCTGTCAAGCAACGTTACCAAAAAGTGGTAACATTATTTATTTTTTTCGCGTTTGAAAATCACTGCGATACATTCTTGGAAGCGAGAACGTAACACTTTTTGGGAAACAGTCGACAAGCAAAATAAACTTTAACGCGACACTTTGTCTTCATTTACGCGTTATTTTTCGCATATTAGTGATGGCCCATCACTGATGGGCTATCACTTTCTAACAGGTAAGTTTCATAAATATAAACCAGTTCACTGAAATGTCTTTAACTGGTTCATAATCATGAAACTTACCTGTTATAACTGAACCCAGTATATTAACCTTTTTGAAAAAACGTGAAGAAAAAAAATTATACTTGACATTACACACATTAAAAACTAGCAAGAACAAGCGGAAGCGAGAACGTAACAAAATAGCTAGAACGTAACAGTTTTTGACAAATGAAAGTGTTACGATTTATTTTCTGTCAAACACATTGGAAGTTATCAAATTTGGTAGTGAAATAGGAACAAAATGTAGAAAAAAGCCTAAATTCACGTTACTTAACTCTCAGGGGGAAGAACTTTTTGATAACCCGTAGGCGGAAATTGTGAATACGTATGCACACACTTAAAAATTCACAATAATTCGCAATTATTTTGATAAAACTGGTAAAACCAAGTTGTAGAACTCGTCAAACTACGTCGATTTGATTATTAAGAAATTGGTTTAGACCACCAGGGCCCCCTAGAGAGTTGTTTGAAATATCCAACGTACGCAAAAAAAAATATCACCTATCGAATTTTCTCGATAAGTTGAGGGGGTCAGCAATACCAATTCTGCCCTATGGGACCTCCTTGTGCTTTAAGAGGTTACTCTTAAATCGACGAAAAACCAAGTTGTGTGCATATATGCACAGACTTCTCCCTGCGAGTTAACAGTTTTGTGGATTTTGGAAATAATAGCCTAAATTCACGTCAATTAACATTTTTTAGAAAGTTTTCCAGCACTTCCGTCTACGCATTACCTATGTAACTTAACACCCTAGGCTCGAAAAAAGTTCAGACACTATAACGTCACTATAATTTAAGTACTTTCTTATTATAATGGGAATACTTGTGATGTTCATGCATTCTGGATTCGGTTTCCTCGAGGCTGGCAACGTTCGCCCAAAGAATGTGACAAACAGTCTGATCAAAAATGTACTTGATCTATGTAAGTATTTTGCCTATAGCCCCTAGTTTATGGACGTCCTAAAAAATTGGAAAAATTGGAAAATTCAAGTACCGTGAGACCAAGGTCATAGTCTGTGAGTGCAAGCATTCCGGAAAACATTTTTCAATACCGAAAAGTCTATATTATTTTCTAGAAATGCAATAAAAAATAACGTTAATGCAATAATGTGATAAATTTGGATTAAACTCCTAGCAATTACTTACAATTACAACTATAGAGTGAGTTTAAAATTAAATTTTGTCTTTAAAGTTATTTCTGCAATCGTTTATTGGGCCTTTGGATGGGCATTTGCATATGGAGATCGTCCGGGATGGTGGCTGACCCCATTTGTTGGCGGGAAAGGATTTTTTAGCGCCAGATTTAAAACCGATGTTTTTCATCATACTCAAAATGATGGTCTCAGGTAAAGTTCCAGTTACTTTTGAAGATTTAGCTGCGCGCTCATCTGAGCAAAAATGCTCATTTTGAGGGTTAAGAAAAATAAAAGTAAATGTGCATTTTGGTACGGTCTGGCTAGGGTGTTACAAGTCTTTCTTTAAATTGGTCACAAAAGAAAACTAATTTGGATAAAAGGTAGCATTTTATCTGATTTTAACTAATTTAAACAGGTTATTAATCGCGAATTCAATAAAACTATTGCCAAATTTTGGTTTATCGTTATTAATTTTATACTTTTACCAAAAAAACAATTTTAACCCGTCAAAAACCGGTTATTTGTTAAATATTATATCAAATTCGGACTGTACGCCTAAAATTAGCTTAAAAACCAGAAAAACGACTCCTATCAATAATCAATTTGTCGAAAACCGACTACTTCCGGTGAAAACCGGTAAAACTCAAAACCCCTTGGAAATTTTTATTTTGCGTCATTCCTCATTCAAAACTGTACAAATGAGTGAAATTTGAGCACCGTAGTTAATACAGGCGTCCGCAGTTTATAATAATAAAAAATTTCAAAAACGGTCGACACGTTTATTTACACCAACCGGCATGTATTTATTCTATTTTTCATAGTGTTGGGAACGATGAAGCCAGTTGGTTTTTTCAAATGGTATTTGCAGCAACGGGTGTAGTCAAATTGACATTATGTCGCTTCAAGTCAACAGTCACTTTCAAAAAACCTTTTTCAAAGGTCAATGACCTGAAAGCGTTACAATGTTGTGATATCTTTTTTATTATTTATTAAATAATTAAATTCTTTAAACGTTGGGTCAGAATTGAATTGTTTTTCGATATTTGTTTTTCGTTTTTCGCAATACTTTCGAGTTACGGAACCCCAAATGGTTATAATACTAAACACTTTGACATCTCCCGCAGCCACAGCATCAACTATTGTGAATGGTGCAGTTGCCGAACGCGTTCAATTTAGAGGATATTTGATTTATTCCGCAAGTTTTACCGGTTTACTCCATCCGATTCTGTCTCATTGGGCTTGGTCTGGGACCGGTTGGCTAGGAAACCCACCAAAATTGTTTGGCTTGCCAAAGACAGGGTTCACAAATTGTTTTATAAAGATTTAGAAACCGCAACAATATAGTATTATATTATAATATATCTGCTTCCGCGTCGTTGGTCCCTACTATGCATTTTTTTCTCGCCATTAATTATTTTGAGCCAACAGAACCCATTTAATTAAACACCAATTTTGCCAAATTATAAAACTTAAAAAGTTATTAAATTTTAAAAAATAAAATTCTCGAAATGTATGTAGTGAGCTCCAGAATGTTTTGAAGGTTTAAAAAAATATGACCTTCAAAAATATGACCTTCAAAAAATATGACCTTCAAAAGTATGACCTTCAAAAAATATGACCTTCATAAAATATGACCTTCAAAAAATATGACCTTCAAAAAATATGACCTTCAAAAAATATGACTTTCAAAAAATATGACCTTCAAAATTCTTTAACTTGGCCAAATTGGTTTTTAATTAAATGGGTTCTATAAGCCCAAAATTTTTGGGCCAAAATGATGATAGGATCGTTTTGGCGAGAAAAAAATGAGGCGGAAGCAGATATAGGCTGTATAAAATAGCTCGTAATTTTGTATACGAGAAACATTTTTCATATGAACAATTTGTGAACTTAAGCCCTTGGGTGTCCGTTTTCACGATTTTGCCGGTTCCGCTGTTGTTCATGTAGCAGGGGGTGTGGCAGCTCTTGTCGGAACGATTTTTGTTGGTCCGAGAGTTGGTCGCTTTCATAACAATTACGGTTTAAGGGTTCTTTGCCATATACTATGGCCCATATTGTTAACAGTAAATCCTAGTGGTCGATTATAAGGCTTGTGATATTTTGTTTCGTAACATTGGCCAGTTAATCCGACATTAATAAAGCCACAGACCATAGGCGGCCTAATTATAAAATTTGTGGTCGAATTAGCCTAGAGCTATATTAAACGCTATAAGAACCCTTTGAGGGAACAAAATGAGACGACTCGGTATTCTGTTCCGTTTGCCGTTCTAGGCGGTTTCATTTTATTTCTTGGTTTTCTCGCATTTAACGGAGGTAAATACAAGTTTTAAGGAATAGGAATAACTTATTCCGAATAATCAATCTTTTATAGGATGTGTTTTGAAGATCGTCAGTGTTGGTTGGATTTAAAAGCAAAATGTCCAAATACGGTCCCTATTGACTATGTAGCCAATATTCGACATTCACTTGACTATATATTTACCGTATGAATTCGAAGATATTTAAAATCAAGAACTTAAAATCCTGTAGTTTTCAATCATTTTTTAAAATGTACTATTGTCGCCGAAAATATGCGTAAATGGAACATCGTACAGGAAACGCTTTAAAACGGCCTAGATTTTCACCCACATTATCAAACCGTTTACTCCAAGATACGTCTTCCTCAAAAAGACCCTGTTTCGTGCCAACCTTTTTTCTGTTGGTAACGTTTTTCTGCGAAAAGTACAAACTGTACGTACAGATCAGTTTTAATTTTAAATCTTGGCAGATGATGGTGTTGCGGAAGAGGAGCACGGACCTTCTTTAGCTTTATCTGTAGGTTTGTATTTTATTTCTAGCTTCAATGCACACATGAAGTTCATGACTGTAATCAATTGCATTCCAATTTATTTCATATATCCGACGCACGATATTCCGGTCAAAAAAATCGATCGGGAAATTTGACACTTAGGACCTCAACTAGATGGCGGATATTTTAATACTCTAGGTCTCCGAGTTGCGGACGGTAGCGCTCGACTCAAATCGCCGGTTTTACACTAAATTATCGGTTTTTCGCGACACAGTCAATATTAAAAACTGAAAATTGGCATATTCAGACGTCAGTATGTGGCGATTTAGACATAATTAAAAAAAAATCGCGAGATCCGGATTATCAAATTTACGAGTTGTTTCGTTCAAGTTTTTCCGCGGCCCATGGTCCACGCCCTAGATATACCCCTAACCAATTATCTTATGACCAAGGCTAAACAGTTGTTAAGATAATATTTCGATGTCATCAAATACGCCCACTTCAGTTAACGGGATCACAAAAACATTTTACAGATATACCGTGTGTCGTGTTTTTTTTGGGGTGATATATATTTTGGGCAATATAAATTTTTTGTTATTCAATTTTCGATTCATGTTTTTTGGGAGCAAAGTGGTTGCGCTCATTTCGGTTAGTTTGTCACTTCATACATTTTTTTTTGTTTACTACTGTCACTTTTATTTCTAAAAGATTTACAATTAAACATTTCTGCAGAGGCAAACAGTTTTTTATGGCCTTTAAATCGAGCGTGTCCCTTCCATTGGCAGTTCCGCGATGGCGCTCGAATTGAGGAGCAAATAATAATGAACTAAACGTTTAATACAGGGCTTTATTATTGGCGACTTTTCCAGGGTAGGTTCCCATCCCTTCAGCAATTGTCAAACGGGACACTGAATGCCTAAAAAACGAAAAAAAATAGCCTTAGTGGTCGCTTTCGTTGAAAGCCAGAAAAAGCGAAACCACCGTTTTTTTTTGGGGGGAAGGGGGAGGAAAGGGGTGCGGGAGAGAGTTAAAGAGTAAATAAAATAAGTATTTAACGTTTATAATATAAGAAAAAATTAAAGAAATAATGAAGAATTCAGCAAACACGATTATATCTGGTTCCGCAGGTGGCATTGCTGTGTTGGCAATAACCTATCTTGGACCTTACTATTATGGGCAAACGGGCCATTGGTCTATTTTCAGCTAGGGTTGCCAAACTAAAACTAGCTTTTTAGGCCAAAAAACCAACCTATTTGGGTGGGGGACTGTACATGCGAAATTATAAATTCGTACGACAATTTCTTCACTTTTCAGTTTAGCGACCCTATCTTTAGCGCAATAAATGGTGGACTTGCCGGTATGGTTGCCGCTTGCGCCGGATGTAACAGTATGCCTCAATGGGCCGCGTTTTTAACCGGTCTTGTCGCTGGCTGCAACTTTTACTGGTATGCTCAGCTATTACCAAAGTATCAAATTGATGACTTGTTGGATGCTTTTCCGGTTCATTTTGGTGGTGGCGTTGTTGGAATATTATTTGCGCCAATTTTTAGTAATGATGGTGTATGGTTTTATAAAGGTAGCTGTTCGGTGTATTCCAGAAAAGGTCAAGAACTTCGAGAAAAATTATCCAGAACTAATGATAGTTCACGCTACACAGAATTACTTTTAGGATATCTGGTGTCTTAACTCTCAGGGGGAAGGGTTTTTTTGGAACCCGTAGGGGGAAAATCCGTGTAAATAAATACGCACTTCAAATTATTCACAATAATTCTCAATAATTGTAGAGCTCGTCAAACTACGTCAATCTGACTATTCAGAAATTGATTTGGGCCACAAGGTCCCCCTAGAGAGCTTTTTGAAATCTCCAACCTACGCAAAAAAACAACGTCAATCGAATTTTCTCGAAAAGTTGAGGGGGTGTCACCAATACCCGTTGTGCCCTACGGGATATGGAGGCCGCCTCAAATCGAAGAAAAAAACAAGTTGCGTGTCTATTAACACGCACTTCCCCCTGGGAGTTAAGTTAAGACTCTTAACCGTTTATGATGGTTACATAATTCCAAATTGGTAAAATGGAGACTATAGTATAGTATATGCAGTACAGTCAGTATACTGCGTGGCTAGAATATTTGCACAGTATAGTCTGTACTTAACTTGTTTTCTCGTTTTCCGGATTCTTTGACCAAACTATAATCGCCAGACTGTAAAATGCTTTCTAGCGCCAAAAACTGTTTACTCTTTCATTTCTTTTGGTCGGTCGTAATTTTGAGGTCGTAATTTTAAGTTGGACTACATGCGTAAATTTCAACGTAACTTTAATCTGTCATTCTAGTACACAAATGGGTCATTTTAATTCGAACATGTCCAAGATAACCCATTATAATATGAAATATCTGAAAATCATTCCAATACGGACGCTCTCAATAAGGACGCACTCAATACGGACGGTGCTTCCAATACGGACGCTATTTTTGAGAATCAAAAACGTCCGTATTGGAAGTAAGGACTGTACCTCCTAACTATCTGAGGTAACATTTTTTTACAAAAAATATGTTATTTCAGATGCAAACTGTTATTTCAAGTGTAAAATGTTATTTCAAATGGGTAGTAAAATCGATAAAGGCTGAGTTTGGGCCGCAATTGGCGAAATAAAAAAAGAGGCCGCCTTGGAAGAGGTAGCCGTATTTTTCAATACGCGAACATTTAATTTCGTTCACCTCTAACCAATCACGTCAATGTAAAATGAGATGACCTCTTCCATGGCCGCCTTTTTTTTTATTTCGCCAATTGCGACCCAAATTCAGCCTTAATCGATGTTATATTTCAGATTACCATGTTCTGAACACAAACATATATTTAGGGTGTAAATACGATTCTATTGACGGTATTTGTCAATATAAGCCATTTGTGTTCTTTGCCTGGAATTTATTTGGATTATGTTCAATTATAGTGTTCACACTAATCTTGAGTGGCGTTTTATTCGGGACGTTATCAAGGCTTCATTGGATAAGGTAATGTTTTTTTCTGAATGGTGTACATACGGTCGGCACTCGGATAATCCACTCGGAATTTCCAACCCGAATTTTGCCCACGAGTTGGAAACCGGTTGGACAGCAATTATTAATTCGTGTAAAATGCGGGTAAATTACGACCTAGTAACCCGAACGGGTTGGTTACCCGAGTTGTACCCGAAACGGGTAATCACGGGTAACTTTACCCGACTTTTACCCGCGGAATTGGAATCGGGTTGGACAAGTAAAAAAATCAAAAGTGCCGACCTCTGGTTGTGTACTTCTGTACTCTATTTATGAACTTAATTCCTAATATGAAATTAAAAATTCCGGTAAGAATATCCCCAGATGCCGAAAAGCGTGGGTGTGATGATGATCAGCATGGTGAGGCACCTATAGTACGCTCAGAAAGTCAACGTGAGCTTATAAATGACAATTTCCCACAAAGAAATGGAAAAGAACTCCACGAAACCTATCTTAATTTATCATCTGTTATTTTCAATCATTAATATAAGTACTTAAATGGGTACTCAAATGGGTAACTGCAGTATACTGTTGATCAAATTCTCGGAAAAAAAACGACTTACCTGATATTCATCATAAAAAGTGAACTACTAAAGCTATCATTTACAGTAGTAGTTTTTTTTTGTGTTAGAAACTTCAAACATTTTATAATTCATTGCTTGGGGGAATTCCCAAATCATCAACCCTACAGAAATATTAGTCGTATGGTTTTGAAAATTGGCGTACCTTTGGACATGGGAATTTTAAGGTTACAAACAAAATTTTGCCTTTTTCGGCCGCAACCGGTTCCAGATATGACGGTTAGAACATTTTTTACGGTTTACGCTCTCATTTCGTAAATACGGAAGCTAAAGCAAAACGAAAAAAAAATAACGGATGTGGACCGTTTAGGCGCTTCTTATAAAACCAAAAAAATTTTTTTGACCTATTTGAACCAACCAAAACTCTAAAAAACCGGTAAAATAAAAGGAAATTTCCTGTTTCTGCGATTTCGGGTAGTGCCCATGATACTTAGGTCTTTTGCCACTTATTACCGCGATCGAGGACTTTGTGTTTTACCTTTTATTTCATATTTTTGTTTGTTCATACTCCTTTCAAACTGTATATTCCGACTTAGAATAAATGCGCTAGTGTAAACCAATTTGATGGATAAATACTCGAGCTTAATATACACAGGTTAAGTACTTAACCGTCCATTACTTAACCGTCCGGAACCGGCTTAACCGTCCA
>SCLG01000038.1:355626-397579 GCA_004367875.1 Oikopleura albicans
GGACGGTTAAGTACTTAACCTGTGTATACGATATGACATACGATTTTTCATTGAGCTCATATTTTTTGTACCTCTTTCAGAAAGACTAATAAAGCCGATAACCGGAGCAGACAATCTCAACAATTTGGTCTACATGGCTCCCGGATGGATTGCAACCCCCAAGGGTCCATTCATTAAAATTTAAACGAAACGCCTTTGCGGCTATTTGAGTCAACATAATGGATAACATAATGACGACTCGAAATCGCCGTTCGTGTAGGTTTGAAAAATGACTGGAATTATAAACATTGGAGTAATAGTAATCTAATTATTCAAAAGATGCATTGCTCTATAGAATTATTTTCGGCAGTTTTGATTGGCCCCAAGCAGCGCTAAGGGATGTGTTCACGTTGGGCAAATTGCATTGCTTGATATTTGACACCGAACATGAGCGTTTTTTCATCTTGAGGCGATGCACCCTTTGAATATTTCAATACTATTACTACACTGTTTATATTCCAGTCCATTAGTTTTTAACCTACACGAACGGCGATTTCAACTCGTCAAGGCCTTCTAAACCCACTATTTTTTTGGACAATAATTTAGTCTTTTCAACAGTTTCGTCAAAGTGATTTACAGTCCTTACTCCCATTACGGGCGCTCCCATTAGGGCCGTTTATCCCATTACGCTTTTCCGTCAAAAAATTGATTATCCCATTACGGCCGCTTGTTTATAGAGCCGTATTTTGGGGGTCAATAATTGTATAAGGGCCGTAAACGAGAACCGAAAACGGCCGTAATGGGAGTAAGGACTGTAGCTTAATTTTGTTATTTATTCAGCAATTTAGACTTATATTTAATTTTATAGCGCTTTGATATATCATGGTAGTTTTTTTATCTCTGATAGTCTGTTTTTTTTTGTTTTTAAGTAAGGGAAAGTTTCCCATCACTGCAATTATATTATTCAATCCATAATTCACTTATCGTATGATTGCTCAGCCAAGCAGCAGTTCGATCAGACAATCAGCTTTATAACTTATATCGTAACTAAAAAAGTATTAGTAAGGAAAAAAATTCGCTTTTTATTAGTTCGCTTTAGAAAGTTAATTTGAAGAACACTCAATGATTTTCCATTTTATTTTTATCTTCACTGGACTGACAGAATCCAATATATTCAATCGTAAGATACTGAACTCATCGCAATTTTATGTTGAAGGGTTGAAATGAGGGTGAATTACCGTCGTTTTTCGAAGAATACGAAAAAAGACAAATCGGTGTCTAAAAAGTATAGACATTACTAGAGGCACGCGACACGCGTGTGCGTCTATTTAGACCGAATAAAATCTATTGATTGGCTCGTCGCTGAACCAATCCCAGCTTTGGAAAAAATACCATTTTCCCAAAAAAAAATAAAACAACGTTCCAAAAATAAGTTTATCGAGCTTTTTTAGCCATTTTTAAAACCAATGTTTATGTAGCATTAAACACAAAAATAAGGTTATTTTTTCATAATTTTATATTAAATATTCAATGGCGAGAATAATAATTTATGGCTTCCCTTTGATTATGGCATAGTAGCAATTTCTTTGTAATCAACGCAAACTACAATAAGTTAATTATGTCATTTTCAAACAACGTTGATTCTATAGCTGCTATGCCATTATTACAAAAAAAAGAATTGTTGCAGCAATAGAATCAACGTTGTTTGAAAATGAAGTTTTCACTCGAGCTTTGGTACTTTTTAACATTTGAAATTAGTTTTTATTGAAAGTTAAATAAATAATTTAATGGAATGTTACTAGCTTTCCAGTGCAAACGCAAGGTATGTGGTACGTACTATACAACCGATTGTCCGCTAACACAAATTTAGCCAACTGAGAACTCATTTCAAAGTTGACGATAGCATTTAGAAGTTTTCGGTCAGTGAGTGAATTGATATGCATTAATGGTCGAAAAGAGAATCCGTCGAAATTTTATCGACATATTAGCCTCTAAATTACCCTCAATCCACATTAGCCTTTATCTACATTTACCTTCATCCATTTAGACTTATCTACAATAAAAAAATTTGATAAAAAAACAGGTGAAATTGACTACAGTCCCGACCTTCTTGATGTGCACGTTTTTCAGAAATGCAATATACACATCAAGATTACCAAATGTTAAATTTTAGATAATCTAAATTAAAATACATATTCCTGAATATTGCATCGACCCAAAATGTACCGTTGGATTCCGAGAATCCAAATTAAAAAAATTGTGTGACAAACCAGTTAGGCAAAAAATCGAAAAAATATACCATTATGACGGACTGCCTTTATGTGCATGTTTTTCGAAAACGCAATATGCACATCAAGACGGTCGGGACTGTATATGATTTTTGTCAAAAAATTTTCGACGGATTACCTTTTATCCACTTTAGTCTCCAGATTAGACTTTCGACCAATCAGACTTGACATCATTCAGTCGGTGCCGTCTTCCATTAGTATTGCCGCTTGGAAATAGAAACCCGATAACCCGATCTGGTTTGACAAATTTACCACTGTTAAGAACGGAGGCGGATTTACAAGTACAAAATTAATTTTTCGACGGAAAGGACTGCTAAAAGGAAACGAGTCAAAATGAATATTAGGCACAGAACGCTGTAAAGCCCATATGATACAGGCCATATATGTGTTAACAGTCATGCGCATCGAGTTTACTATAACAGTCATGCCGCATCTGGGGTATCTAGCTACCCAATTCGCTCTAGCGCGCCAAACAATGAACGGATGTTTTTGATTGTTATTTTATTTTGAAGCCCTGTTCTGCTTCTCTTACTGGGGTAGTTTTCAACCTTAACCTTCGTCCTCCACGGTCCCAAACGTAAAAACAATTTTCTTAAAAAAAATTTCTCCCATACAAAAACGTAAAAATTTTTTTTGATTTCAAATCCGTTGTCCGTTTTTTATTATCACAAGCCGTTCTCTTTTTATTTATCTAATGGCGTTACGATATGGTTTACTCAACTGTACTATAATTTAACACAAAAAAAAATGAAGACTTAATCCAGCGGAATGCTACAGCTATTACGATCGTCTTATGACATTTCCAGATGCAGAATTGGTGTGTGCACGAACTCAAGGTCGCTTACCATCTCCATCAAATAAGGGTCTCATTTTCTTTAAATTCTTAAATTTACATCACTTAACTCTCAGGGGGAAGGAGCTTTTGGGATTCCGTAGTGGGAAAATAACACAATTAAAAAAATCACAATAATTCGCAATAATTCAAAAAACTTGTAAAGCCAAGTTGTAGAGCTCGTCAAACTACGTCGATCTGACTTTTCAGAAATTGATTTGGGTCACCAGGGCCCCTAAAGAGCTGTGGAAATCTCCAACTTACGCAAAAAAAATACCGTCAAGGTAATTTTTTCGAAAAGTTGAGGGGGGTCAGCAATACTCGTTTTGCCCTAAATTATATTATATGCCTTAAATCGACAAAAAAACAAGTTGTGTGTCTATATACACGCACTTTTCCTTGGGAGTTAATGTCGTAACCAATTCAGTTCAGTTGAGGTTACCAGGTTATCAGAGCTTGTAATCTTTCAAAACAACTAACTCCTGTGGTCCCGACAGGTGAATATACGGTGAATATACGGTGAATATACGGTTAGGAACCCAGTCCTCATACATCTCAGCGCGGAGAAATAAAAAGAGCGTTGGGCCGCGCAACAAGTGTAATTCTACTAATATTAAATTTGAATTTCACTTGCAAATTGGAGCTACAAAATGTAAAAAGTAGCAATTAGTAAAAAACAAAAACAAAAATCACAAAAAGTCTTGTGGTTATCACTTTGCAGCTGCGATCAGTTGTAAAAAATTCTTGAAAAGAAAAATACTATATTTGATGAAATATTTGTGACAACTGAAAAAAGACAAAAACAAAGCAATTCACAGAGTAACTTAACGAATATACATCACTACGCCGTTATGTTTCACTCCGTTATTTTTCAGTCTTTTACTTTATCTTCCAATTTTTTCTCGTATACATATCATTATGTATTATAAAAATTTATCATTAGTAATAACTCATTACCTTCTAGTTTTGATTGATATTTAGTTTTCTCTTCTTTGGTTTGGAAGATAACAGCGCAGGGGTGTATAANGTTGAAAGAAATTGCGAACAATTTCCTTATTCGACAAATGATAAAATTAGATACATGTCTATGTCTCTAGTTGTCTTGCAGATAATTGTCTTATCTACGACGTAAGATGCTTTAGACTCATTATTTGTTAATTACCGTGTCTACATTATTTGCTACATTATTGAAAAACAAATTAACTTTAAAATTTTTTTTGTTAACCGCTAGGACGACCAATAGGCCAAAAACTCAAAAATGCCCAGCAATTTCCAAGCATTCCTATTAAATTTAATAACTAAAATATGGACGGATTTTCCCGCAAAGTACATCAAATGAACTACAATTCTGTTATTAATCAAAATAAAATTTAAAATACCTAAGTATTACTTGTAATAAAAAACTTATGGTGAATATACGGTTAGGAACCCAGTCCCCATACATCTTAGCGCGGAGAAATAAAAAGAGCGTTGGGCCGCGCAACAAGTGCAATTCTACTAATATTAAATTTGAATTTCACTTGCAAATTGGAGCTACAAAATGTGAAAAGTAGCAATTAGTAAAAACAAAAACAAAAATCACAAAAAGTCTTGTGGTTATCACTCTGCAGCTGCGATCAGTTGTAAAAAATTCTTGAAAAACAAATACTATATTTGATGAAATATTTGTGACAACTGAAAAAAGACAAAAACAAAGCAATTCACAGAGTTACTTAACGAATATACATCACTACGCCGTTATGTTTCACTCCGTTATTTTTCAGTCTTTTACTTTATCTTTGTAATACAATTTTTTCTCGTATACATATCGTTATGTATTATAAAAATTTATCATTAGTAATAACTCATTACCTTCTAGTTTTGATTTATATTTAGTTTTCTCTTCTTTGGTTTGGAAGATAACAGCGCAGGGGTGTATAAATTTTTTTTTTTCACAAAATGAAAATAAACATTATTTATGAAACTGGGGTTGTTAATTTATATTTTTTTTTGTGTTGATCAAAAACAATCATTAGTAATCAAAATAGTTTTTTTTTGTAAAAAGTAGGGTTTTCTTTTGATCGATTTCTCCTAAATAAACAAGTGCTAAAATGTTTATAATTATACCCAGCTACAGATTTTCACTTGATCTTCTTAAAATTTCATTTTTTTTTTGAAAACACTTGTTTGGTATTTTTTTGGTGAGCAAAAGAAGCCAATTTTCACCAAAAAAAATGTTTTTTTTTTCAGAAATTGGACTTCGCCTGTTAACTATTTCTACCAGTTTTGTAAACTTTTAAATAAACATTTTATAATCAAAAGACGTAGTTTGAATATGAGTTTATAATTTTTTTTCTCTGCTTTGAAAAATCTCAAGCCAATGTGGTTAAATTCAAGCCTAAAAAGGCAACTGACTATTTATAGTCAGTTCAGCTACGGAGAGTTAATCGGCTTTTGTGTTGATGACAGTTATTTTCTGTTTCACAACGAGTTTCTGGTTAACCCGTTATGGAAATTCGTTTACCGGTTTTTATCATTCAGTACCGCCTATTAAGGGAAAAATAGATACTAACTCGACTACGGTGAATTCGAATTTGTGTATTTTTTACAATGCCCGGTAAACCGGAAAGTGAGACCCAGTTACGGTCGTAATACATTGCCACCTCCTACTACGTATTATCCGATGTCTATTTCTGGTTGACCGGAAATTTATTTTTACCATAACCAAACAGCATCAACAAACTTTGTGAATACAAGAACCCGATTGGAGCTAGCTCTTGTCGATTTCAAGCTAATAGCAAAATAAATGAAAACAGTTCCATATGGCACTGTTGCGATCGCAACAAGGTATTAAAAACGAGGCCGCAGGAGTCAAGATTAACATTCTCGCTCTTATACAGGGTGAGGTAATATAGTTGCTAAGCCGTTTTTGGTTCGCGAATGCGCTGAGCGAATATAAGTCACCAAAACACGGTTTAGCATCTATATTACCTCACCCTGTACTTGGCGCCCTCAAATGGATATTTAGTTGATAATTAGGTATTAACTAATTGATAGTTAATTGAAAGTAATTAAAATTAAAAAAAATGTAACCCAACATTTGCATCTGAAGATATAGAGTTTCTAAATTCTCTCGTCAGAAGTATCTCAACAGGAGTTAAGTTTTAAAACTTACTATTGGCTACGACCAATCTATTAAATTTTCCATTTTAAAAACTTTTCACCGCCAACCCATTGATTATATTTCTTGGAGTTCGGGGAATTTACGAAGACGGCCGAGTTATCTGGAACAATTATTACACAAATGAACAAATCAGCAGTAATATACCCTGGGGACCTAATTTTCCAACTGATCTTGGTTTTGCTAGTTTTTCAAGAAATAGAACACGATTTTTTAGATTTTGCCAGTTATCTTAAATCAAAACATAACCAAAAAATAGGAAAAGATGATTAAAATTTATTAAGATAAGTAGTTATGGCCCATAACTACTTATCTTAACAGTCATGCGCATCGAGTTTACTGTAACAGTCATGCGCATCTGGGGTAGCTATCTACCCAATTTGCTCTAGCGCGCCAAATAATGAACGGATATTTTTGATTATTATTTTATTTTGAAGTCCTATTCTTCTTGTCTTACTAGAATGAATTTCAACCTTAACCCTCGTCCTCCACGGACCCAACCGTGAAAACAATTTTCTAAAAAAAAATATTTTTCTCCCATATGTAAAAACGTAAAAAAAAATTTTTTGATTTTGAATTCCGTTGTCCGTTTTTCATTATCACAAGCCGTTCTCTTTTTATTTAGAAATAAAGTAAAAATGGGTAGCTAGCTACCCAATATACGCATGACTGTTAATAAATTTTAATCATAACTTATGAGCCATAAGTTATGGCCCATAAGTTATGAGTGTAGAAGCGTATTTTTTTCCATGAAAAACCATATTTAAGTGCGAAACCATGCAATCCTGTTCAGGACAGGAAAAATTTTCCCGATTGAAACACAGACTGAAGCAAATTACATATGTGGAAAAAGTAATCTGATAGAAAAATTACACTATACATAAAACTAAGTAACCAACGCTACTAAAACTGTTATTTAGAGCTTGCTGTCAACGAGACTTTCTCCGACTGTTATGGTTTTTTAGTAGTTTGAAAACCCTTTAACATAAAACACGATGGGATTGACTAAGTCCTTAAATCGTTACTTTTTTGGCCATATCTTAGTGTCTCACCGGGTTTGAGAGCTTAAAGTTAAGAGTCTTTTAAGTTAAGGGTAATAAGTTTGATGAAATAATTACAGTATATTACCTTTTAACCTTTGAACACATATTTAAAACAGTTCCGTTAAAAAACAAGTTTGTTAATCTGCTTGGTCACCTAAAAGTGGCTTTAAAATGTGTTTTTGAAACAAAAAAAGTAACTTCATAAAAGTTTCTGGGAAAAAAATATTTTTTTCGCGTTGCCTACTTCTAATTAATGCTTATTGGTTATTGATTAGTCGAGTAACAATGTTTTTTTCTATTACAAATTGGTTATTCTATGTTGATTTCTACTGTCGTTAGATTTTATAAAAATGAAACACAATAAAAAACGCGTTCAGTATGCCCGGGCGAACGAAATCCCGCTTTATGTGTTTGAAGGTTAAAACATTGTTAATTTCAGCCTTTTTGGCTTCGTTGAGTCAAGATTTGATTCACTTACATATATGTACTACTGCATATATGTATTACTAATATGTACTGGAAAGGTATAAACAATCAGTGATAAAAAACCATTTGTATTAAGAGAATGATCGATGGAGCAAATGAAACAAGTATTTTTAAATTAAATAGATCCGCATTTTGCGCAAATATGTTCTTCCGATTTGTAACTCACCACGGTAATTGATAAAGGGAACACCCTATGATTATTTTACTGTCTTTTGTAACACAATCCCCGCAGTGTCTCACTCCATTAACAAGATACCAGATTCACAAGATATGACCGCGTGGATTTTGCTATAAAACAGACTTTAAGTCGTAAGAGAAATTACAATACACCGGGTCACAGTTATCAGGTAGGTTGGCCCGCAGTTATCAGGCACCCTGCGCAGTTATCGGGCATCTTACGAATTTTCCCTACGAAATTCCCCGTTCGTGCTGTTATCAGGCAGTTTGTTTGCATCTTTGTTCCCTATTCCGCCTACGCCCTGCGCACTTATCAGGCAGGTTTTTATGTCGCGAAACCTGCCTGATAACTGAGCACCCGGTGTAATAATACGTTACAAACTATGTACCAATGTTGTAAAGTCTACATTGTAGACGGTAACAGTCTGAGGTTTTATTTTCCTTATTTGTGGTTAATTAATTTTAGAGGCAGAGCAACATTGCGAAGAATTTCATTTACAATTAGCGACTCCATCCTCTAATGGCGATATTAGACGACTTGTCCAACATATGCACCAAAAAAGAGTTCAAATACATATCGGCATTAGAAAAAATGCTCCGACCGAGTGGATAAGTGAGTACCGATAGCAGTCGACAAATAATTGAATTAAATTAAACATTGTTTTCATAACGGACTTTACAGTCCTTACTCCTTTTCGGTTCTCAAAAATAGCGTCCGAAAAAGAAGCGTCGTCACAAAGGGGATCTTTTTTATTAGAATGGCCCCATTTTGGCCAAAAAAAGCGTCCCGAAAAGGAGCGTCCCAAATAGGATTAAGGACTGTATCGAAGTTAAGTGGTAGTTACTCAACCACGTGAAAACCAGGCGGTTTGAATTTGTGTTTTTTTTTCGGCAGAACGCCAATATTTTCCATACATGTATTTATTTTCTCAGACGTTCAAACACATAACCGTCAACACATATTTTGGACATTTGTCCACAATTGCATTTAAGACAAGTTTTGTGTGTGGTTTTCTATTAAATCACATGACAGAGAGACTCAGCAAAGAGAAAGCAATTTAAGTGAAATTGCTTTTCTTTGTTGATTCCGAAAAAAAATGGCTTCCTCTTACAGTCCTTAACCATTTATCGGACGTTCTCGGTTCTCGAAAATAGCGTCCGATAAATGACTATCGTCACAAAAGAGGTCATTTGTTATTAGAATGACCCAGTTTCGGCCAAAAAAGCGTCCGATAAATGGTGAAGGACTGTAATTGTAAAAATAAAATAAATTTTCAATTTTNAATTTCGGACAAATTGAAATAAAATGGCTTATTTAATTTTAAAATATTTATTTTACGACTTATTCCATTATTTATGTGCCAGTCTTGTATTATAATCGTTAACTTCTGACACTTGCATTGAAATGCCTTATTTTTCAATACGTTAATAAAAAAACGGCCGTTATGGAATAATCATTTTTTGGAGGAAAAAAGCGGCCGTTATGGGATAAACGGCCGTAATGGAAGCGCCCCTTATGGAATCAAGGACGTATTTATTTTCTCAGACGTTCAAACACATAACCGTGAACACATAACCGTGAACACATATTTTGGACATTTGTCCACAATTGCATTTAAGACAAGTTTTGTGTGTGGTTTCCTATTAAATCACGTGACAGAGAAACTCAGCAAAGAGAAAGCAATTTAAGTGAAATTTCTTTTCTTTGTTGATTCCGAAAAAAAATGAACATGTTTGGACAGAAAAAACGAATCGGGCACTATTAAAGTCCTAAAGTCCTAAAGTCCTTACTCATTTATCGGACATTTTCGGTTCTCAAAAATAGCGTCCAAACTCGAAAAAAGACCAGCGTCCGTAAAATGAAAAACACTTTTCGCCAAAATAAGGCTTCGTAAATGGCGTAACGTCCGAAAAAGTAGTGCCCCAAAAAGGAATTAGGAATGTATAAATTATACAGGATGATGCGCTAAGATATGCGAACATTTTTTTTCGATTTCGATGCGTAGCGTGGTAGGTCTTGTTAATATTGCCTGCCTCTTACAGTCCTTAACCATTTATCGGACGTTCTCGGTTCTCGAAAATAGCGTCCGATAAATGACTATCGTCACAAAAGAGGTCATTTGTTATTAGAATGACCCAGTTTCGGCCAAAAAAGCGTCCGATAAATGGTGAAGGACTGTAATTGTAAAAATAAAATAAATTTTCAATTTTTGCATTGTCCACTTCGGTCGAGAAGAAAACAATACGCCAACATCAGTAGACTGGTCTGATACTTGGCGCCATCTCCTGTCATGATGCACTATCATTAAAAGTACTTACCAAAGACAGTGAAACAAGATTTGATAAATAAGAAACTACAAAACGGCAGTTCATTTGTGTGATTATTTAGATATTTATACTGAGCAAGCATACAATTTGCCGACCTGGAGTCATGAAGCTAAAGAACTTATGAAGGATCAGATGGATGTTGTGCTCTACGCACAGGGAAACCTCAAAAAGTCCGCAAAATTTGAGATCAATCAGAATCTCACTGAAAAGGCGACCTATTGGCAAAATCAATATCTCTTGCCCACTTCAAAGAGACCATTTATTTGCGTCGAACAACCAGGGTGTTGACTTTTGAAAACAGAATGCGTAAATGTAGCGCTGACGGGGAGGGCTTAATAAAGGACGCTTTACACTCGTTTTTAATTACGCTATTTTTATAAGAAACAAATAAAGGCTGCTAATTCCATAAAGCAGGTTTTTTTCTAATACAGTCCTTACTTTCAATACGGACGCACTCAATAAGGACGCTTCCTTCCAATTTTTCGAGAATCAAAAACGTCCGTATTGGAAGTAAGGACTGTACTAGTACCGATGATTCCGCAATTGTGTTTTCCTTTTTCGTTCGGTCCAATTTCCAACGTTAGTCGCATATTTTTTGTGAGTCTTTCCTGGGATTGGTCCCCGTCGCCGCCCAATTAGCGCGTAGATCGAGGTTGCATATAGGTTTGAGCATTGAAAAAAAGAAAAAATGTTGGCTTACCTGCGCTTTTTTTAATCCAATAAACGTGCGAGTTTCATGTGTATTCGTGTGACCGGGGACAAAACGAAATGTGATAATTGGTCATGGTTTCTACTTCTCGAGCGCTGATTGTACTACATTTATATGGTACTTTATAGGCGAGCGACCGGCCAATTATCACATTTGGTTTTGTCCCCGCTCCACACGAATACACATGAAATTCGCACGTTCATTAGATAAAAAAGCGCAGGTAAGTCTATAAGCTGCTGTAGAGATCCAAGTGGTCTAAACTACAGTCCTTACTTCTTTTTAGGATGTTTTTCGGCAAAAATAGAGCCATTCTAATGAAAAAATGAACGATGCTCCTTTTTTGGACGGTATTTTCGAGAACCGAAAACGTCCCCAAAAAGGAGTAAGGACTTTAATATAATCGTTAATACAGTCCTTGATTCCATAAAGGGCGCTTCCATAAAGACCGTTTATCCCATAACGGCCGCTTTTTTCCTCCAAAAACGGCCGTTTACCATATAACGGCTGCCTTTTTCGAGAACCGAAAACGACCGTTATGGAATTAAGGACTGTATTGAATTTTTTTTGTAAATTCCAAACAAACAAAATGTACAACACCCACAATAGTTAACGCGTTCAAGTCACTCCTTTTCTTGATTGTGATTGGATTGGCGTTTATAACGCTGGTCATTATGGTATCTGTCCAAATCCATCATTCACAACAACCTTCTGACGTTAACAACTAAAGTATCCAAGAATTAAAAAAAAAGAATTGTGATTTTTCATCGAGAACATTGTTCAAATTACTGCCTGTGCTTAAAGTCAGTTACGAGTTAAAGATTTACAAATACTTTTATTTGAACTTTTATGAACTGGAAACAGGAATACATAAAGGAGTTTTACACGAAAACTTTTACATCTGGATGAATTTTTGCAAGAATTGATGAACAGTCCGTATTGGGAGTAAGGACTGTATATTTGTATTTCGTGTAGGTCTGAGTGGATGTTAAAAAATTATTCCAATATCTCAGAATCATTTTTTGTTGAAATAATCCAGAATGACTGTGAAGGTGTCCGTTACTTTAAGTTACCTAATACGGATCGTCACGAAAATATGATTTTTTTTGCCCCGGTAACCCATCCGTTGTGTGGCGCGCGTGAGGACTCAAGAACCTCGGGCCAATTAGAGCCGTTTCTGGAGAGCGCGTTCAATACTCGCGCGCCTATTCTTTTTTTTTCTCATTTTATACTTCTCCGAGCTAGTTCCCTACTGAGAACCAATCACGGTAAAGAAAAAACAACGGCATTATGCGGATGGTTTAGCGGGGGAAAAAAGTTCCCATTTGCGTGACAATCTGTAGATCGCCATAAATAAAACGAAACCTTCTCAAAAGGTCCAAAGTGTGTGTGGTTATAAGGTTAACCTTCAAAATAACTTGACCCGTATTTAACAATGACTTGACTTTAGTACAAAATGACAGGTCTTTGTGAAAATGGCAGGTCGTTGTCCAAAAAATCCCTAAAAAGACATAAATTTTATTTCAAAAAACTTGAGTTGACCTTGGTTCAAAAAAAAACTTTACTTGAACTAATAACGTGTAGTGACCTTGTAACCGCGTAGTGTGAAGTTTACAGTAAAAAACAGATTATCAGTATTTATTTACAAATACCGCCGGAGTTTGTGTGGCATCTTATTCAACTTCACACACTAATATAGAATACACCACCTAACCAGTTATCTTAACAACTGCTTTGCTCAAAAAGTGTTAAGATAATTTTATTTTGTTAACATAACTGGGAAGGGTATTTGGTCAAATAATTGGAAATTGCTATAAGTTTGGTGTAAAAAGTGTTGAGATTATTCAATTTTGTAAAGATAACTTGTTAGGAAGTGTACCGTACACGGTGTATGTGATAGAAAGTTTCTCAAAAGACATCTGGGGGGGTCATTACAAGTTTTAATTCCATTTTAACCTCGGACCGTACAAATTTTCATTTCCGAGCACCGTATTTGTTGCAACAACGAGCAAAAACCTGTCATAAATTATGACTCATAATCCATTCAAAAAATGACCTGCGCGACTTGGTTTTTTTTTACCCAAAAAGGAAAAAAATAGCGGCGCTAGACAAACAGAGAAAGTCATCAAAATGCAAAAAAAAAATACTCAAATTAATTTTAACAAATATTTTTTGAATAAATTGCTGCAAAAGTTATTTTGTAGTTACCTCCAAATAAAAGTTGTGTGGCTTTGGGTTTCAAAGGTAGTAAAAACTAAGATTTGGGCAAAAATCATAGCGAGGGGGTAGCCGAGTTCGGAATTAAGTATCCTAGAATTGGATACGATTAATTTGTTAATTCTTAGGGGGAAGGAGTTTTTGGGAACGCGTAAGGGGGAAATGTGTGTATATAAACACGCACTTTTAAAAAAATCACAATAATTCGCAATAATTCAAAAAAAACTGGTAAAGCCAAGTTGTAGAGCTTGTATGAGTCATACAAAATTAATTTTCATTCTGGATAACTAGATACAGTATGAGTAGATACTGTATGACTGATATTTAATTGCAAATTAACGGTGTTCGGAGATATGATAGAAATAATTCGTTTTAATTTTAATTGGTAAGTTTACGGGAGTCACCTTAACTCTACTTAGCCGATTGTTTGGTATTTTTTTTTTGGTAGAAGTCAATTTTTACAAAAAATTTAAAGAAATTGGACTTTATTGTTAACGATTTCTCCCAGTTTTGTTAATTTATAAATTAATGCTTCATAACCAAAAGACGTAGGTTGAATGTGCGTTTATTATTTTTTCCCTCTGCTTTGCAAAATATTAACCCGAAGAGGTTAAATTCGAGCCTAAAAAGGCAACTGACTATTTATAGCCAGTTCGGCTAAGGAGAGTTAATAAATTTAGCTCAATTATTAGGTAGAAATTATTTGGAGTTGTTATTGGTATCATAAACATGTAAAATTTTGTGGTGTCTGTCCAACAGACGGTCCCCAATTTTTGTTTTTGAATTAACTTGACTGAGAAACGGATGTTGTTGTTCTTTTATTGTTCAAAATGGTGAATTTGAAAAATATCATTTTTGGCTTTCGCCATTTTGAGGCCGGTGCCCGACAAAATAATAGATATTTAACATCCAACCCAATCGTCTTCATCGATTGGTATAATGGCGGACAGCTCTGATGGTAAGATGCTGTCCGTCGATAAATAATTTACATTGTCTTCGTATAGGTCAGATGCGGGCCCGATAAAGGACTCACTTGGGCTCAATTCATTACTCATTGTGTGGCTCGAATCCGTATCGCAATGGCTCGGGCCGCCTTGGCCGCTCCTCAAGCTGCTGTTCGGCTCGGGCAACGTTTCGTAAATTTCTTTAATCTCAGAGCTCTGATTTGTCTCACACTTAATGTCAATTTCTTTGGTGTCCGAGAGCAGAATTTCTTTCAAAAGTGGCGCAATTTCGATACGCGGATCAGCGCGGGTCACATTTGCAATCACTTAAAATGTTTATTTTTAATTCCATTGTAACCTTTAGATACCATATAATTACATATATAACTTTTACACCAGTTGCGCAGTTATCTTGTATCTAGTATTTCCTTAAAATGGAACGTTGCTCGTTGGAGGATAACTGCGTGGGCAAAATGCAGGGTGAGGTAATATAGATGCTAAGCCGTTTTTTGGTGACTAATATTCGGTCAGCGCACTCGCGAACCAAAAACGGCTTAGCATCCATATAACCTCACCCTGTAATGACAAAACATTATTAAAAGATGACGGAATATTACATTTTGTCAACATAACTCCGCAAATGGTATAATAATACAAATAAATAGGTTTTATAACAGATAATAAAATATAATAAGATATAAAAATAAGTAAAATAATGTATGGTGTGTCTGCGCATTGACTGTCGTGATGATGTAGAATAGCTTATTCTAGGAAAATTGTCTTAAATTAATATACCGCTCAAATTCAGGTTATTTAAAAATATAAAGAACACATATAATATAGGGGGTTGGTTATAAGGTCAAGGTCAAAAAACTGACTTTAACCTAACCAACCCTTTAAAAAACATTTGTAGCAGTTTGTCGGTCAAAAATATTACTTGACCTTGAAACCAAAACTTTTAAAACGCATTTTTAGCAGTTTTTCGGCAAAAACTATGACTTGACCTTATGACCAACCCTTTTAAAAAACATTTTTAGCAGTTTTTCGGGTATATGTTTTACGCCCTCAAAACCAAATTCGCGAGACTGCTCTGTCGTGTGATTGGTTAAAAAGTCTTACGGTTTACCCAACGCACTACTTTTTATGTTTAATTTTTCTGAATTTGTTTTGAAAAACGGCCAATCATGTTCTCTACGCCCATTGGTGCGCCGAATAAATGGTATATAATAAGATACAAGATCATATATAGGCTATATAACATACGCGTTATTATCTATGATGAAAATGTACCATTTTTTAGCATTTGTCCGGTTTGATCCATTTTTAGCGAAATAAGCTGTAGCGACTTCATGATTGTTTTAGCACCTTGGGGGGTTTCCATACGTTGTAGTAGCACCAAATGCATAAAATCAGAAATTTGGGAAAATGCTTGTTGAACAGAAGATACATCGTTGATTTGAAGATACCCTATTAACGAAAATAAATATTAATACAAAACCTCAACGGAACAAATAAATACAGGGGGTGGTTATAAGGTCACGCCTTAAAACTGACTGAACCTTTCTATTAAAAAAAAATGGCTTGACCGTATAACCATCAGCCCATAGTGTAAAATAATTTGTGAGCTTAAAAAAGTCTTCATTAATTTCAATGTTTTCCATTTATTGTCAGGCCTTTTTACACATGGCTGAAGTGGCCATGGCCCCGTCCCATTTGACCGAAATTCTGATATGGTGAAACTTTCTATTTTTTCGGATTCCATTATTTTTTTTACTTGAACCCTTTAATGAGACGTGTTGCTTTTCCCTAAACTCTCAGGGGGAAGGACTTTTTGTTAACCCGTAGTGGAAAATTGTGCGCACGTATGCACACACTTAAAAATTCACAATAATTCTGGTAAAACTGGTAAAGCCAAGTTGTAGAGCTCGTCAAACTACGTCGATCTGACTATTAAGAAATTGATTTGGGCCACCCGGGCCCCTAGAGAGCTGTTTGAAATATCCAACCTGCGCAAAAAAAATACCGCCAATGGAATTTTCTGCAAAAGTTGAGGGTGGTCAGCAATACCAATTCTGCCCTACGGGGCCTCCTTAGGCCTTGAATCGAGGAAAAACCAAGTTGTGTGCATATATGCACACATTTCCCCTTGCGAGTTAAGTGAACAACATGTATAAAATATTAATTAAATCGACCGAGCCGTCCTCACCATACACAGGGTGCGGCGCCCGGTGCGCAGTTATATTGCGAGCTTGGTCCTTGAAAAGTCACAAGATAAGCGTTTTTTCGCAAGATAACTGCTCAGTGCATATCATGTAAATATAAATCCCGAAAAATAAAATTCTGAAAAGTCGCAAGATAAGCGTACGAGCGGCAATTTTCGCAAGATAACTGCGCACCTTGTGTATATGAAATCTGAGTTTTAATAAAAAAAAATGAAAATACCTGGCTTGAATAAAACATATGCAGAAAATAAGGCGAGCTCGTCGTCTGTTAATGCCAATTTATCTAAACTTCGGAAAATGTCGAAAATAAACTCGAATAAGTCTTTTCGATTGAGCGAGCCAAAACTTTGAAGCGTCACCCGTGCCTTATTCAAAATAAACGAATCGGTACGTTTGTTGAATGTTCGGGAAAGTCGAATGAAAATCATATTTAAACAGCGCTTTGACAGCAGCTCAATTTGGTCGCTTTGGCCCGCTTCTGTTTCTTGAAGGGCCGCAAAATGAGGCGTGTTTTTACTGAAGACGACGACGCGCTGAGTAAAGCGGTCGATTCAAGCACATATGGTGGTATAAGGTCAAAGTAAAAAATGGCTGTCTTCAAAAACGAACAAAAATAATATCTTTCGAATTAACACCTAAACTAAAAATGCCTTTAATAACTTGTTGTTGTCCTAAACAAGGACTTCGCCGTTGATGTAAAGTAATTAATCGGACAAAAATATTATAATGTGGATAAGTTTTCATCCATTATAAAAAGTCCGCTGGAGGGTGAAGGGTACTTTCGACACCATTTTTGGTTGCGAAATAAACCCGTTTGTGAGTACTTTCGCTACCCCACATTTGGTCGCGAATCGTTGTTCAAAATTTGGTTTCGCGACCATGATGTTTTAGACAAGGTTTGGCGACCATTTTGTCTAAAAATAGTGGTCGCGGAACCACACCCAAAACGTCATTTCGCGACCATTCGATCCGGAAACCAAATTTTGAACAACAATTCGCGACCAAACCATAACAGTCGCGAAACTACCCAAAAAACAACTTCTTTCGCGACCACAAATAGTCGCGAAAGTTTCTCACTCCCGCTGGAGCCCTGCTGGAACTTATAATAAATGTCTTTATCCTCGCAGATTTGTTAGGGGTATAAAAACATTTGTGGTTCAAATAAAAATTTGAAGGTTTCAGCAACTACTATCAAATTTTTGAGTAAAAAAATAAGATGGAAATCAGAATAGACGCTCTTAAAAATGTATTGAATGTACTAACAACATCGCCAAAAAAAGGGATAATGGACCGGAGCTTGATGGCTTGGGCAAAATCTTCTGAAATGCCTTCCCATGAAACGCGTCCGACATCAAACTGTGATCGGTGCATCTGTGAAATGTCATTTTTTGTATATAAAAGAGTCGAGTGAAAAACCAACGTGATTTCGACTAACTTATGAAGTGCGACGGTGTCATCCTCGAGCGCTCCCGGCGCGCTCGAACTGCTCGAAGACGTCGACGACCTTGATACTGCGGTGCTCGTCTGACGCTCCTCTAGAAGAAAATCATTAACCCCTAGTGTCCCAAGGGGCATACTGTATGCGGCATACAAGTTCCGTTTTTCGTTACGAAACTTAATTGGACCCTTGATTCAGTAATTTTTGGACCTTTCCAGCTAGGAAAATCAAATACAGTCCTCACTTCCAATACGGACGTTTTTGATTCTCGAAAATAGCGTCCGTATTGGAGTGAATTGTCATAAAGGGTCCATTTTTCGACTGTTTTGGGGACACTTTTCCACAAAAAGCGTCCGTATTAGAAGGAAGCGTCCGTATTAGAAGGAAGCGTCCTTATTGAGTGCGTCCGTATTGACAGTAAGGACTGTACGCCGTGGTTGGTTCCGTTCCGTTCACTGGTTCCGTTAGGATATATTTCTGTTTTAATTTTTTTTTCGTTGCCTATCAATAGTAATAGATTATACGTATGTATAAATACACAGGATGCGCCGTTAACCGGCCACTAATTTTTTTCAAAAACAGGCCGGTTAAGGGCTCAATGTATAGTCGTTAAATAATGTTATCTTCGAAAAAATATGGTCAAAACTGGCCGGTTAACGGGTTTTCGACTGGCTAACGGGTGGGCGGTTAAATGCGCATCATGTGTATAAACTTTTTGTATTGATTGAATATTATAAACTGGCTAAAATGATGTTTTACAAAGGATTCTCTTTGTTTTGGGAAGTTGGACTTTAAACAAAAAAGTGACCCTTATTTGGGTACAAACGTCATGTTCTCACTAATTTGAATCCGAGACTGTACCTGTATTTGGCGGTGAATCCTGCCTTGAATCTTCGCTTGTTGGTGATGAGGTTATGCTAGACGAAGAGGACAGTCCTTGTCGATTTCGATTAACCTCGCCAAGAACTTTTTCACGCGTCACTTTACTCATCCTGCCAAATTTAACCGCTAGAGAAAGAAAATCATTCAAATGTGAGCGCCAAAATTTCATCGTGTTTAAATTCCCCTAGTTGACGGCTCAAACTTAATCTTAACTCTCAGGGGTAACCAGTTGTTGGGAACCCGTAGGGGGAATTTCCCCGGGAAATGCGTGTATATAAACACGCACTTAAAAAATTCACAATAATTCGCAATAACTCAAAAAAACGGGTAAAGCCAAGTTGAAGAGCTCGTGAAACTACGTCGATTTGACTATTCAGAAATTGATTTGGGCCACCAGGGCCCCTAGAGAGCTGTTTGAAATATCCAACCTAAGCAAAAAACACCGTCAATCGAAAAGTTGAGGGGGGGTTAACAATACCCGTTTTGCCTTACGGGGCCTCCATATGCCTTAAATCGACGAAAAAAACAAGTTGCGTGTCTATATACACGCACTTCCCCCTGGGAGTTAAATTTATAAAATGAAATTTCTGTTGCAAACCATCACGAGCGGCTATGGCCAAATCGATACACATTATTTTATAATTTCAAAAAAAAAAGTGTAAAAAGACATGATTTCTAAGAACGAAATTTTCATAGAAACATGTGGGTGATGTCTTCCTCCAAAAAAGGCAAAAACAATTATGCGTATCTGGAATAATATCTATTTCCCCTCTTAGGTTTAAATATTAGTTGTATTAGTCAAATGCCTTCCGTGTATGAATTTACTACTTACCGTCACGACTCATGCCCATATGGAGACACTTTTGAAGTCTACATGACTGACATCGATTTCGCGTTCGTTTTTCAATTCGACAAATTCCAGATCTTGGACACGTATATCTTACATTTGATATTTGGGCACGACGAAAGAATCCCTGAAATTAAAATTTATAGGGCTCAACAAATAAGGGTCGCTGTCGCTAAATAATTTACTCAAATAAGGGTGGTTTTTTTCGAGAACAAACATGATTGCTCCAAAAAAAAAATCTCGATATGAAAAACTTCGCGAAGCTTCGTCCGCTGTTACACCGGAACGGACAAAATTTTTTTACGAAAATTTTTTTTTTAGAAATAAAACAAAACTACATATTTTGGATGCATTTCCCACCACTTTTGCTTTTTTAACTCTCCATAGCCGAATAGACTGTAAATAGTCAGGTGCATCTTTAGGCGTGAATTGCATTTTCGACCCTTTAGAACATTGGTCGTCCTAGCGGTTAATAAAAAATATTTTTATGTTAATTGTTTTTTCTATAATAAAGATAATTAATCAGACGTCGCAACTAACAAATACAATTTTTCAATCGTTAAATTAATTTTTCCGTGAGAATTATTTCCGAGGACGGCCTATTTATAGGCCGTTCGGTTAAGGGGGTTATGCCACAGCGTCGGCTAAGTAGAGTTAAAATACCTCCGAAATAAAGTTATAACTTATAACCCATAATTTATAGATTGTAAGAATTTTTTGAGGCCTTTACATACAGGAGTTACACATAATCGGTATATATTGGGCAATTTTCTATACATACCTTACAGCCTTCGCATGTCATAACTCCATAGTGAATTCCTGAACTTCGGTCGTTGCATATCTTGCAAGGTATTTCTTCGAAAATGATACAATTCTTGTCACTTTTTTCGTTACCGAATTTTGTTTCATCCTTGGTTTTTGTACGTTTACTGCGCTGTGTTCCGTTTGGAAAGTGGTTCAAATCCGACATTCAGATTTTCGACTGCCGATATCTAAGCAAATGCGGTTTAATGAAAGAAAACATCAACAAACTATGTTACGACATTACGCGTAACTACGTCAGGAAATTACGACATTACGCCTGAAAAAAAAAATACGTCTAGAATTTACGACATTGGGTCAATAAATTGGACTTTAGGTCAGGAAAATACGATATTCCGTTACGACATTAGAAATCCAATAAATTCCGTATTTTTCAAGTTTCCAGGTGTCAGCCAACTTTTATACATCATTTGTACACAGGATACCCACTGGTACCCACAGGTTGGTACCCACTGGTACCCACTGGTTGGTACCCACAGGTTGGTACCCACTGGTACCCACTGGTACCCACAGGATACCCACTGGGTATTACCCAGTTAACCGGCAGGTAAAATTTCTTGAAAACCTGCCGGTTATTGCAAATTAGCCCGTTAACTGGTCCTTGCGTAGGCGATATCACGGAAAAATTGACACCTCCCGGTTAACTGAAAATAGGGCTGCCGCTTAACTGAAAACCTACCATCATGTTCAAATTAGAGATTGAAAACCATGTGAACCCTAACATAGGGTCCCTAAGTATTTTTCAAAAATTGTATGACCATTTTTATTAATTTCAATTTTGGTCGGAATTTTGAAAGCTCGAAATTTCTAGAACTCAGTAGCCAAATGAACTTGGTCATGGTTTATAATATTAGCTAACACGTTGAACTGTTGTAAAAACAGGAAATTTAAGACCCAAAGACACTTAACCTATTTTCAGGTTGAGTTTGTACACAACATGACGGACCCCTCCTTAATTAAAAGGGACCTAAAAGCCCAAAATAATTGGCGAAAAAAAGCTTACGAGCCCTATCAGATATGTGCCTTTTTCGGGTTCCGTGGAAAAAAATAAGTTTTATGTAATTAAAGACTAGTCTAGTCTAGACTTCAAAATGCAAACTAAGCACTTTTTAAGACAAGCATTTGTAGTTTATGCTAATATTTGAACGTTTATAAATTATAATAGTATGTATAGTATGTATCATCGCGTTTGTTGTTCATTTGACAACAAAGACAAGTTGCTCAGAACGCAAAAATCGACTCATTGTCTAATTTTAGTCTAGTTTATTGGGGCGCTAACAAACAACATGTTGAAACACTTTTGTCAAACATTAAATTATTCCATGAAATATTCTATATAGACTGGGTGCGCAGTTATCAGGCGGGTTTCGCCACAAAAACCCGTCTGATAACTGGGTAGGGTACCTGATAACTGCCCAGGGCGTAGGCGGAATAAGGGAAAGGGATGAAAAAAACTGTCTGATAACAGCGCGAGCGGGCCAACCCGCCTGATAACTGCGCACCCGGTGTATAATATACCGTATATTTTACGTTACGTTAACGATGGGGGAAGTGGACACCAACTCCATTTTTTTTTGATGAATCAATTCAATCACTTTTGTCCATTTTGCACTTAATATGACCCCTCTGTACGAATTATACTATTTTACTGTTCTTGGTTATTTTTCAAAAATATTGTTATTAAAAAATAAACGCAGTCATAAATTTTACGCTGTAAAAAATAGTAGTTTCACCTGATCGAAACATAATTACGTTTACACCAAATTTAAACAGACTTTTATTGTCTTCTTTAATATTTAACAAAAAAGTTAAATAAATTATATTATAAACCTATTTGTAACTATTATTTTAGTAGGCGGACTTTGATTGTATCTAGCAAATGGAAAATGAGGTCACTAAGTTGTTGTTTGATGAAAAACTCGTTCATTCGAAGTTTGGTTGCAAAACTACTTTTTTTTTAATTTAGCCTCAGGTACGATTACGTATGCGTCTTACGTGGCCGCCAAAAAAACTTTATTATTCTCGTACATATTACATAATACGTAATGGGTTATTACGTAATGTCGTGTCAAAGCAAGAACATCTAAAATGGGAGTTGTCCACATACAGTAGGAGCTTAGATTTTTATGACCACGAAAATCGTCAAACTTCCGTGACTCCTTTCTCAAAAAATATAAAATAAATACGTCTAAAAATACACTCATTTTATTTCGTAACATTTCTGCGCTAAAACTGCGTTTAGAAAAAAACTGTAACCATTATAAGAATAATTTATCTACAGGGGGGGTTGGTTATAAGGTCAAGGTCTAAAAAACTGACTTGACCTTAATGCAATTAAAAAAACTGACTTGACCTTATAACCAACCAGAATTTTTTTCCATAATAAGACCTTAGTGCTGGGAGAAAACCGGAAATGTTTTTTAACATTTGATTTTTCCCAAACAATTAAGGTCTTTATTCTAGAAAAAAGGTCTACATTCTAGAAAAAAGTGTCTTCATTCTAGTGTCTTCATTCTAGAAAAAAATGTAAAAAGATATGCTACTCAAAAAAAGGGACTTGACCTTAGTGCCTGAAAAAACTGACTTGACCTTATAACGGCACAAATGGCTGACCTTATAACCAACCCCCACCCCCTGTAGGTAGAAAGAATAGGGCGGAAAGAATGTATATGGGGACAATTAGCATCAGTTTTACTTGACTTAACCCGTAGGGTCTTACTTGTCTATAACAGCAGAAGATGTCTTCGGTCGTCAAGGAAAAGTTATTTTCGGGTCATTTTTCCATATGATTATTGTTATGGTCAAAATGCCAGACCTTATAACCACCACCCGCTGTAACTTGGCAGAATGAATCATAATGAATTCATAAAAAAGTTAGTACATAGATATGCCAATTGCGCGCAATTGCGGGACATTCCGGGACGATTTTTTTCCAAATTCTGGGACACGAAGTCCATTTTCGGGACGGTTTCTAATGATAAAATGACAAAAATCGAAATCCGCGACCAAAATGGACTTTAAGTCAAAATAGCAAAGCAAATTGGTTCTTGATTTTAAATAGGTTTTATTGTCTCAAACTAATTAATGAAAATGGTAAAAAAGGGCTTAATGAAAAAAAGCATAATATGGACCAATGACATAAAAACAGATATTGCGGTTTTTTAACAAAATATGTGTTGCACTCCGTCGGTTTATATTTTCAAAACCACCAATTAACCCGATATTATTTTTTGACATAATATCACATATGGGCCACATGATGTGCCTGTGCTCTTACCATATAGCCCAAAAAATTATTCGAAATACTAGCACTATTATTTTTTCGAATACTGAGGGGAGGTGATTTCATTTGTGGTCGCGAAAATACCCGTTTATGATTACTTTCGCGACCACACCATTTGGTCGCGACACCATACTTTGAACAACGATTCGCGACCATGTGGTCGCGAAACCATATTTTGAAGAAGGATTCGCGACCATTGGTCGCGAAACCATATTTTGAACAACGATTCGCGACCAAATGGTGTGGTCGCGAAAGTACTCATAAACAGGTTTTTGTCGCGACCACAAATATTCGCGAAAGTACTCAACTCCTGAGGGAAGTATTCAATCAATTTTTCAACAAAAATAGGCCGTCTATAAGGTTGGCCATTTTACTAAAAACATGAACTACTCTCTGACCTACTATGACCGTTCCGGTGCCAGTTTACTGTAAATCTTTTCCCATCAAAGTGAGCACCCAAAACTGGAATGAAGGAACCCCATAAAACGGACCTGTTAATTTAATATAAAAAATGTACCGCCTAACCATAGTCCAGTTTATGTCTAGTTCATGTTTTGGCGCCTAAGGGAGAAATAAATGATTAGTTGCCAAAAAGCTGTGCACTTAAATGCAATGTGTTCGTATGCAATTTTTGTGCAATGCAAAGCACTTTTTGGGCCATTCGGATTGGCCTAAATTTTTGCTTTAACATCACCTACATGTACCATTACTATGCAGCACACAACAGCTGGAAATTGTGTGTGATTGATAAGATGAATTATTCGAAATATGCTAAAAACTCCTTTTTTTTATTTTCACGTCGCCCGCTGCTGCGCTGAGTGAGCAGGAGGAGTGCGGATAAAGTTCATATGGACCGCATTTTTTGTGGTACTTCTTGGAAGAACGATTAGCGATAAAGGAAAATATCGCAAAAAAATAATTGGCCAAAACCGCGTCAAATGCAAAACTAGAAATCTACAATTGTAGGTTGGTAGTCCACTTTTTGCTTGCCCTTAGTGCAATCAAATTGTAAAAATGATTTTCATAGACAAAATTGTGACCCCCTCGTCCAAAAAATCCCCCAAAAGACATGTATTCCAAAAACTTAATGGTAGCAAAAAACGGTACGTCCAACGCCCAACCAACGCGTTGAGAACGTTGGGCGTTGGAAAAAATTTTTGAATAGTTTTTTTTACCGGAAAGGTGTATGAAGGGAGAGTTGGGTGAACCACAGTTAATTGTTTTTCATCATATAATATATTGTCTGATTCAATTATATATCAAAATATCTCTTCTAAGCAAACTCTCTAATACCAAATACAACAAAAAAGTAGTAACTATTATATATAAAACTTTTTGAAATGAATAAGCAAATTACCAAAACGACTAGACACCAGCGGATGTATGATTAACAATTCCTCTGATCATCGCAGAATTCTGTGTCAAATTTTAAGATCATATGGTACAAATCCTTCTAATAAGCTAATATAGGTAATTAATTTTAAGTAACACTGTTATTTTAATAATTTATTCATCATCATTGGCATAGAATTTTCCAATAAATAGGATTTTAGCTCGTCATTTGCGTTACAGTTCAAAATACTGTGGATTTTACAATTTACTCTCAATACTAATTAAATAAACTATAATAATAATATAATTATAATATAATAATAATAATTATAATATAATAAACTATAATAACTCAAGGTACTAATTCTTATTTTTTTTTCGAAATGTTTGACCATAATTATCAATACATTTTTTGTTTTATGAAAAGACATGATATTCCGCAAGTAAAAAGCTTTATTTTGGAATATGTAAAAAATCATAACGTTTTCGTTCGCCATAAGGTCTAGGGTCTTTTCAAAAGTCAGGCGGTGGGTTGCACTTAGATCATAAGGTTTTTTGAATTGGCGTGATAATGTATCACTGAAAAAATCACATAAATCACAACTTGAAAAACAGCAAATCACACTCACAAAAACCAAAAAAAATTTCAATCACAATCACGCAATAATCAAACGTTGGATTGTGAGTGTGATTTGTGATTAACATTTCGATTTCCCATTCTTATCACAAATACTATTTCTAAAAAATATGTTTCTATAGAACAGGTATTACCAGTATTACGAACTGCCCCCAACCAACAACATTGCGTATGACCGGTCCTTAAGTTATTATTCATAGTTACAACATTCAGTTTCATAGGAAAGACATGCACAAATGAACATTTCTAATAACATGCCAAAGACAGATCGTTACATGCTTTTGGTCAAAAATAATTACTGTCTAGTTTTTTTTAATTTCAACGAGAGGCCAAGAACTTTCTATGGAATATGCGAAGTTTCAACAAAGATTAGCGAAACAAATTCTATAGGGTAAAAATACCGTTTTGAGCAGTTAATCAAAAATCTTCAGAAAAGTCACGGTTAACGTCTCGATGTGTATTCGTTACATAATACACCACCTACCTACGTAAGTTAACACCACGTAAGTAAACAAAACTCATGTAATTTAAGAGTCTGCTTGCGACAACTTTCCCGCCCACGCCCTACCCACGTAAGTTAACAAAATTTACGTAAATTAACACCCTTTTTCGAATTTTTTTTTTGTCATTTTCTTTATTTTTCATGGTAAAATATGATATCAAACATATTGGAAATTTTGAAATTTTATTTTGAAGAAAATAAGGCCTAAATTCACATAATTTAACAGTTTAGTCAATTTTTGACTAAAAAGTAAATTCACGTAAGCTAACAGTTTTCCAAAAATTATCCAGCACTTCAACCTACGCACTACCCATCTATGTTAACAAAATGCACTTAAGTTAACAAAATGCACGTAAGTTAACACCCTTTTTTCCACTAGTTTTGTTAACTTACGTAGGTAGGTGGTGTATTATAATTGCAAAATTTGTAACCAAACAGCGGATGGTCAAAACAAACTGGAAGGTTAATGGCGCACTCGATATATTATTTCCCAGATAAATATGCCAATTTGTAAAAAAAATGTTAACTCTCACGACAACTATTTTCCAAAAACCTAATGTCACTTGAAATAATAGAATATTTGGCGAAAAATTGCACACGTTGACATTTCTAGTAAAAAAATACTTTCTAATCTGTTTTGTCTATACGGTAAAAACATGACCCGGTATTGACCATTCGTATAATAACACTAAAGTACAACGTACGATTTTATGATCTTAAATTTGGCTTCCATTAAGAGTTAAAATTGCACTACACAAAAAGTGTATCCCATAATATGCATATCTGGAGTACCCAAATCATATCAAGTGTATTTATAAGGTTTCTACTGAGCTGCCGAAACTGAACTAAGCACGATTTGAAATGAGAAAAGTTTGCTTTGAAAGAATAATTTTTTTTTCTTAATATTTTATTCATTTTTGACTGTTTTGCTGGTACTATAATTGAGACACCTGCGAACAGTTTAAATGGCATTATCCTAATACGGATGTGTTTTATGGAGAAAAGGTAATCTGTCGACAATTTATCGATAAACTATATTCTTGATACACAGGTTGCGCAGTTATCTTGCGAAAATTGCCGCTCGTACGCTTATCTTGCCACTTTTCAGAATTTTGTTTTTCTGGATTTATATTAATGATGTGCTATGCACTGAGCAGCTATCTTGCGAAAAAAACGCTTATCTTGCGACTTTTCAAGGACGTAGTTCGCAAGATAACTGCGCACCCTGTGTAGTTATACACAGGGTGCACAATTATCTTGCGAGCAGTTATTTTGCGAAAATTGCCGCTTTATGTTCTGACTTTTCATAAAATTATTTTCGCGGCCCACGCAATGAGCCGTTTTTTTGCGAAAAATATTCGGATTAAAATTAAGTTACTATTTTTCTCTGGATAAATCTTGAACTAAATTTTTTCGTGAAAGGATTCCTCAAGTTTCTATGTGTTATTTTCGAGGTTTTTATACTCTTTCTATATACATTTTGTATACATTTTTTAGATTTATCCTCTCGATAATCATATGATATCGTGTGACATCATTTCTAGACTGATAGTCTATCAGATAGACTGCTCAAAAGCCTAAAATTTACTCAGGCAAGAGCCAAATTGGGTCACCCAATACCAACAAAGTCTGAAAATTTCAGACTGAAATAACCGTAGGAAAATAAGTTATTGTTTCTTACAAATAACCAATCGAAAAAAAATTGTTACGCAGTGTTAAAATTAGTAGGCTATCGGAATAGCCTAAAAGGGCAATTGTTTTTTTATTGAAAGGATTCTAAAGCCCATAGACTAATGGCCCATTAGTAATGGGCCATAGTGGAAAATATCTGACTGAAAGACTTTTTTCGGGGGTTTGCACTAATGTACGAGTGAAAAAAATAACATTTTCCAGGTTTCTTGCGGTTACTTTCAAACCGGTTGGTAGCTCAAGTTTTTAAGGTTCACCAAAAATTATATAATTTTTTATATAAATTATATAATCAACATGTCCCCCTCATTATGAGGGCCTCATATCACAATAAGACAAACGTCTCATAAGTGAAAAACACGAAAACTACTCTTACTTGGCGCTCACCTGTACGTTATTTTGTACGTTATCTGGGACCCAGATTTTGGGTAGTACACTGAATGATATAACATCCTCATGTTTCATATTTAATTTGAATGCTTAAAATTTGGACGTTCTCCAATAGCGGGAGATGCAATCCTACGTTTATACGGGAAGTTTTGAAAAAATTCTAAAATTTGATACACGTTGGTGACACAATCTAATTTTTGCGAGGGCGAAAGTTGAAAAACTGTTTTTTTGTGTTTTGAGTCTGAGAATTACAAAAAATAGACCACGTGACCGCGTTCTATTGGCTAAAATATAAACCAGATCCAAATTTCATAAACAGACGAGTGTAAAAACACAGGGAAAAACATTCTCATATAGGAACAATGGATCTAAAGAGAAGAGACGAGAAAATGCGCCAAAAGGCGCAGCCGAACGCGCCACGGGGTAGTAAATCCGGACGCGCAGCAGTTAAGCCGTTTTACTTGCATTTTAATTCTGTGGGAAACGTTTTCCTAGGGTACATATAGATATTTTTATTCTGCCAGATCAAAGTTTCCCTTTGGGATTTAATATGCGTTTTTTTTTCTCCAAAGTTATGAGTCATAACGGAGTGCCTATATACTTGATCGCCGTCAACTATCAATGATGCACATTTTTGGCAATATTCAGAATGTCTAAATTCTGTATGTCTAAAATATTCTGAAGTTACTTATGTAATGGAGCTACATATCACACTAACTACTGTGTACAAGATCGATTAATAAATTTTAATCAGCGAACAAAAAAAATAAAAAATAAATCGATTCGATTATGGCCTGTCAGAGTTTTACCTGAGAATAAATATAAAAAAATAAATTCTCAAATAATGACAAATATTTATTTTAGTCAAAAAACGAAATATGACCCAAAGTAATTTTCAAACAATAAGGCCTCACAGGAGGTCGCCATAGCTTGACATTTCCATTTTTGAAGAACCATGGCGTGGTCCTTCCCATAACTACACCCCCTAAGCAGTTATGTTAACACCTGTTATCTTAACAAAATTGGGCTATTTTTAACACTTTTTCGAACCAAAGGTATCGCAAGGTCCAATTATCTAACCATACCTACCCTTTATAATTTTTTAGCACTTTTGTATAATAATTTCTATGCAAAATGCGAGAAAAATTGATCCATCTGCAACTTCTTAATATATACCTTGATTGTGTTTACAAAACACGTGCTTCGCTCTCTTCGAAGGCAAACTCGCGATTTCCGGTACGAATTAATTTTATAGTATAATTTGCTTTTTCAGGTGCAATTATGTCGCAATTGGCAGATGGATCAGTTTTTGTGGGTTTTGAATGGAACGTTGACCAGAATGTCGACATGAGCCATACAGTAAAAATTTTGGTGCTGTAGAATATAATTGGCGCAAAAATAATGATATTAAATGTTAAAAAACACCATTTTATTGTATGGGTCGTGAAGACATTATGGTCTAAGTTCCATTCAAATCCCGTAAAAATTGATGCAGCATGGTCCATGCAAATTAAATGTTGAATTCCACAACATCTTTTTCGAACACGATTCAAAAAACCAACGTAAAATTGACGGCTAAACATAACGTGGAAAAGATGAACCGTGAGATATTCTGGTGTTAAGATAACTGATTATTGCATTAAGAGCCATATCGCACAAGTATGATATGTTTATATTTTGGATGTCCAACAACAAATTATTTAAATTTAATAAAAAAAAGGCCACAAAAATGTAGTCTATAATTTTTGTGTTATATAATAAATATATATATAGCCATGTGTTAAAATTTGAAGTTGTTTACTCGCAAAATTGAAACATTGTCTTTATTACATGTTTTATTACCAAGCTTTTCGTTTTACTAATTTTATAATTACCAAAATTATCTCCGATAACTAGGATGGATTCCGAGAAATTGAAATGCGGAGCAAAAAAAACGTTATTTTTCCCTTTATTGGCCAATTTCCGATGAAAAGTAAAAAATCGGAATTTTTAAGTAGCACCATTCGATCCGCACGCTTAGATTACATATATTTCAATTGTTTACAATATAAAATCAAGAGGTTCATTTTCGGCGAAATTTTCCCGGAATCCATCCTACCGATAACTTATGATAAATTGTCGATAAGTTCCGATAATTTCGATTTAACAAACATTGCTAATCTACAGTACGTAAAAAAAATAAACAAAATTGCCCAAAAAAAAAACGTTTTCGAATTATGGCGGCGGCAATGTTCCACCGAACACCCTAGACCTAATTGCTTTTTTTGTTTTGTCATGCCGTATCATTGATACCGTAATAATTGTATCAAATGACTCCAACACCGTGGCACAAACTACGTCTTTTACAAAACATAATTTTCCAAATGTTTTTTTTACGTCTCTAAATTTTCATACTTTTCAAAAAAAAAATACATCGGTTTTCACAATAACTCAAAATTCAGTAGAAACCGATTTCGGGAACCCAAAAAACACGATACTCGTTCGTTCTCGAATACTTAAGGAGGGGTATCACAAGATGACGGACCCCTCCTTAACTGTATTAAATTTCCACTTTGAAAAACCGGTAATTTCCGGTAATAATGGCTGTCACGTGTATAAGTTTCGACAATTTCAAACAAAAAAAAACCGGTAGTTTCGGTTGTACTTTTATTCAGAATTTTTCGGACGCCCCCAAAAATCAGTTTGACAGAATTTTTGTTTTGTTTGATTTTTGTGTTTGTTTTTTTTTTGTATACATTTTTCGCGGTCATTTCTGTTTTGTTTATCGCAACTTTTTTCTCTCGCTATTTTTGCTTTCTTTTTAGCTTACCGATGATTTTTGAAGTATTTTCGATTTTAGCTCTTTCTGAGGCGGATTTTTCTCTCGGTATGATGCAGAATTTAGACATTTTTTTCTGCTGTCTATATCTTGGGCCCATTATTTCTCTTTACTGTCTAAAAAATTGCTGCTAATGTTTTGGGTATCAAGTTCGAGATGGTCGCACAGATCAAATAGTAGGCGGGATTTGGCGTAGGCGGGCTTCACGTGAAACATTACTACATTCACTTACGCAAAAAGATAAAATAAAAATCGCTATTTTGCTACGAGAAAAAAAAAGAAAACATTAATTTATGAGAGGAATCGAAAATGGATTTTTTTTTGTTCAAAAAAGGCTGACGTGTAATTTTTCAGCCGAATTACGTAATAGTACGTGTTCGCACCGTTTCCTTGCTAACCATTTCAATTTTCGAAACACACATGAAAATATATTAATTTTGTCACACATTTTTCATATTATACAACCCCTAACCAGTTATCTTAACAAAGTTATTAGGCTACATATTATATGCGTAATACATATTTATTTCAAATATTGGCTAACGAATGACATTTTCCGCAAATTAAACGTATAATTTGCATAATTCCTTCCGCAATTATACTCGAAATTTGCAGGCGCGTCAGTTATTTACGTAATATGAATGTAAATAAATATACATAATATGCATTGCATATTATATGCGGCATATTATATACATATTTATTTAATTATATGCCGCATATAATTAAATAAATTATTTACATATAAATTTTGAATATACCTAGTCTCGTATGTGTTTATTTTCACCCTGAATATCACGAGGAAATAGATAATAGAAAAAAATGAGCGAGATGGTCATCCTTTTTTCGAAAAAATTGAAACAATGCCTATTTTTAAATTTTTCAACTTTTGAACCTCAATTTTTTGGATTTTTTCTTATCGAAAACTTGTCAACCTTATATACCGTACCGAAACGAGCTCTTTCGAATACCCATTTTTGTAAACCCATTTTTGGAAATTTCGAAATCTAGAAAAAAATGGCAATACCATAAACAATATAAAAAAATCAAAATAGCCATTCGTTTTCAATTTTAATAACATTTAAAGTTGTTAAGATAACTGGTTAGGTGGTTATTTTGTAGATAGTACAAATAAAATAAAACCTTAAATATACAATTAGTACTTTAATAATAAAGCAAAAATAACTGAGCGATATATCGCGATATGGCGGGCGTTTTGGTTCCTACGGTACCGCTCATAGCTTATTACAGGATTTCGTGTTATTCCCAGACACACTTAAAAAGATTCCAATTCCGGGACGCTTTTTATCCCAAAAAAAAAAATTAAGTCAAATTCCGACACACAAAGTCCAGTTTCGGGCCGGTTTTTAGTCTTATAATGTGACGAATGTCTAATCTTAGAATTCGACAACCCTCTCTATAACGTCATTTTCTGGGAAACAAGTGGTATTCTCGACTCATTTTAAGACCTTCTCCAAATCAAGTTTCAAGGACTTATTTTGAAAAGCTGAATAACTTGAATTTAGTAGTTTTTAATACACAAAATTTACGATTTGCCTATTTCTACCAAATCTTCCAATGGTCCATCTATTATAACTTATAGTCTATAAGTTGGAATTACTGACCCCAAACTAGTGTTGGAAGCGTTGGGATGCGTTGTGGCAATTTTCGAAAAAAAAAATCGACCGTTGACCAACTTTTCCAACACTACCCCAAACAATTGAAAACGAAATGTCCATTCCTTATAAATTAAAAGTTTTAATTGGTTAAACAGTAAGGGTGTTTATAAAGGAAGTCATTTTCACTGATGTCGACTATTTTTATTTTATGTTAAATCCTGACTTTTTATAAAGATGAGGGGCGCAGTCTTAATCGGGATATTGTGTTATGGAGAAAGGGTTATAAACCGACAGTTCACTGGTAATCTGTAGTATGATTTAATAATCATTGGCGGCGGATTGCCCTTACTCCATAAAAACCATATCCAGATTAAGACGGTGCCGAGGAGTAGCCTGGAAATTGTCTCCTGAATTTAATTTTTTCAGCTTTTTTGACGGGTTATAAGGTTAGTAATTCAAAAATAAATCATAATTATAAATTTCAGTAAAGTCAATTTCCTTATATGCTTAATAGAACTGAGCTCGGACGAAATACAATAGCAAGGAAATTGACTTTACTAAAATTTATAATTATGATTTATTTTTGAATTGCTAACCTTATAAGTTATAACCCGTCAAAAAAAAAGCTGGAAAAATTAAATTCAGCAGACAATTTCCAGGCTACTCCTTGGCAATAACGTTTATTATTTGGGAGAAAAAGCGTTTTGAATTGTTAATCATTGTGCTTTTAACCGATTAACCAAATGACCTAAATACTCCCGCTCTTTAATTGTTTAACAATTTGTATTTTTACATAGTAGTTCCGTCTTGGACACGTTATTAAGACGAAAAAAGCTTTTCCTGGAAACAAATAATGATGCTATATTTTAAATAAATAATACGATGATAAGATCAGACAAACTTTGACATTGTTTGAGACGTCCCAGAAAAAATGTGCATTGAGAAATAAATCTCTTAAACCAGTCGACACCGTTGAGCAAAAACCGACCAAATTTGGGCGTTTTTTCTAAATTTGCTGTCATTTCTTTCCTGTACGAAATAATGTGCTAAAATTCAAATATTTCATGCATTTTCCCAGGCGCATCTTTTCGAGTACGTAAAGTATACATAAAAAATACTAATTTTTGAACTGTACGGGATCAAGTCTGGGCGAGGGGCCCTCCAACGTTTTTGCCAAATCGAGCCGATTATCGCCCGACACGTTTCGTTATTAAAGCCAAATGCACATTTGTAACGCGTTCACGGTTTTGCAAAATGCAGACAAAAAATATAGACTCGATGCAAATGCCCTTAGGAAAAACAAGCTGCATTTTTTAGTCATTAAAATAATATAGTTTGAACCTGGAGGCCATGCACTTGGCGCACACAGTCTGCTTTTTCTTGTCTAATTCATGATTTTATTACATAAGCAACAAAAAAATGACAATAGTTGTTTAAAATAATAGTCTATTAAAAGACTTGATTGTACATTTTCTGAAAATTATGGTTCAAGTTTCAGATTCATGGCCTTTTGGATCGTGTTTTTTTACATTTAGACCTTAGTATGCATTTTATTATTTCCCAAAACCTACAGACTAGAACAATCGGACGGGTTAATAGAAATCTGGATTTTAACTCTCAGGGGGAAGGACTTTTTGATAACCCGTAGGGGGAAATTCTGTGCATATATGCGCACACTGAAAAATTCACAATAATTCAAGAAAAATTGGTAAAACCAGGTTATAGAGCTTGTCAAACTACGTCCATCAGACTATTCAGAAATTGATTTAGGCCACCAGGGCCCTCTAGAGAGCTGTTTGAAAGCTCCAACGTACGCAAAAAAAAATGCACATATATGAATTTAACAGACCCGGCTCGGACCGTCCGAGGGAACATTCGAAAGTGTTTTAAGACTGTCAAAATATGAAAAAAAACTTCTTTTTTTATTTTGATTGAAAGTCCGAAAAGGTAGAACGTACAAACTGGATTACATCCTACATTAATAAAAGAATATCCATTTTGCGCTTAAAAATTTGCCGCATTCCAGAGCGGTCCCTGTACTTCATACAGGGCCTGTAGGAGCCATTATGTTTCCGCACAAGTTTTTGACATTTAACCTAAGCATTGCGCTGTTATGTTCTCGACCTTCCTGTTATTTTGAAAATATTGGCAGAAACATAACAGCGTACCGGGTGTATATCTCCTTTTTAGTAGACTTTGTAAAGTTAGTATTTTTTTCATTACTACGGATTTTCTGATCTAAAAAAGGACGGACAATTTCTTAGTAATTCGAGTCTTTATTATATAGATCTAAAGTTAAACATCTAATAATGTCTTTCTTTTTTTTTGTAAAAATTGCGATGTTGATGGATTTTTTTGAATTTTCCCACTGGGCGTTAATTTAAAATAGACAAATATGATCGGAGGAAAATAGCGATGCGGGAATTTTTGGGGGAAAATAAGTGATCAGATGGTAATTTCTGGTTGGTACTGTAAGTACTTGTTGGAGGCGTAATTTATCGTAACATTCGCCCAATTCACCTTTCCTCAAAACCTCTTTTTTAGTACTTTGTAAAGTTAGATTTTTTTATTAATACGAAGTTTCTGATCTGAAAAAGGACGGAAAATTTCTTAATCATTAGAGTCTATTAATAGAAAATAGAAATTTCTATATTGAGAAATAAAAATTTCTCCATTTCTGGCCAATCACAAATTGTGATTATCACAATGCTCAAAAAGGGAAAATTTCGGCGGATTAACCTTTCGCTACAAACGAAAAGAGACCGATTCAGACGGTGCCTCTATATTATATAGATCTAAAGTTTAAACATCTAATAATGTCCTTTGTTAATTTTTTTTGTAAAAGTTGCGATGTTAATGAAATTTTTTGAAAATACCTGTGAACGTCGAGACGAATAAATATGGCGTATTTTCTCACGGCTCTTTTAAAATATGTTTTGTATATTTTAATTTGTTGTATTTTTTAAACTGTTTTAATCAAACAAAAAAAAATAAATAATGATTTGTAAATCTCTTCTCACCCTTATATAGTACGGACTGCCCATAATAATCATCTAGTTGCAGCGAAAAAAGGTTACGTAATACCGTGTCTACATCATGACCATTATCAAAGACCATTATCAAAGACTTTTTGATCTAAATCAAAGGTTTCACATAACCTTTTTGGACCGAAACGTATCAGCCCCTGCGCTGTTATCTTGTCACCTGTTATCTTGCAGATTTTCCCGTTAGCTCTGTTATCTGGAGTACATCAATCTCGCGCGCATTTGTGCGCGCGAGATTTTCCTTCTCATCAATTTTTAGGCAGATCTCGCGCACATTTTTGCGCGCGAGGGTTCTTGAAGATCTCGCGCGCATTTTTGACTCTAAATTCTTATTTTCTTAATAGTTTCTCATACATATTATGTATTACATAATCTGATATATAACAAAAACGAAGTATTGTATATGCGTATTAGGGCGAGTGTGGTTATAAAAACGTATTTTTCACAAAATTCTAAATGTTATGTTGAAGTTGTGTGTTTATTTCATTTGTTTCTCTCTCAAAAAAAACTCGTTTGAATACATTAAACTTAAAATTTCATAGAATTTTATATTATGAACGAGAAGGACCAATCAATATTTGTATTTGAAGACTTCAAAAACTGTTTTGGAAATTGACTATTTTCGTTCTTCTCTGGTAAGTATTGTTAGAGGTTTCGCCGTTTGAGAGTTTAAAAATTATTAATATTCTGAATAGTCATCTGAATACTCATCTTAGACCTTTACCGGAAAACATTAAAAACAAGATAAAAAATACTTATTATGCTTATGAATAAATCTAGAGAAAAGTTAAAGAATAATTTGGAAGCATATGTGTTATATAAAATATCAAAATGCGCGCGAGACCTCTCAATAAATCTCGCGCGCAATAATGCTAAAATGCGCGCGAGATTGATGTGGGACGACAAATCTCGCGCGCAAAAACAAAATGCGCGCGAGATTGATTATAGACGGAACATCTCACGCGCAAAAATAAAATGCGCGCGAGATTGATTATAGACGGAAAATCTCGCGCGCATTTTATTTTTGCGCGCGAGATTTTCTATCTATAATCAATCTCGCGCGCAAAATGTATGCGCGCGAGATTGATGCGAGAGGGAAATTTTCGCGCGAGATTGTGGTCCACCTGATATCTTGCAGATTTTTTTCGGCCAATTTTCCAGGAATCCCTATCTTTATGTGTTAAGCACTTCGCTGTTATCTTGCAGATGTCCCCGTTCGCTTCGTTATGTTGCGGATTTTTTTGATGTAAAAGTTGCAAGATAATAGAGCAGTGGTGTATTCGATTATCTTAACACTTTTTGAGCAAAACAGTTGTTAAGATAACTGGTTAGGAAGTGGATATTCTAGAAACTTATTTTATTGTCTAAATCTTTGAGAACTTTTTTGTTCATAACTACTGGTGGAGCCACTAAACGATTTAGTGACATAAATTATCTTTTTTCGAGATTACTAGCCCTCCAAGTTGCCTCCGGCAATCTGTCCACGCCGGCTGTAGACGCAGTTCCAAGTCGCTTTCTGCGTTTATTAACCGATATTCACCTTTGTTCGTTTTTCTTATTTCGAACAACCTAGCCATTAATTAGTTTCATAACTTATGATTCATAACACCTTGGAAACGATGGACCAAATTGTGACTAATGACTCATTAGTAATGAGCCTAAAATGTTTTTCCCTAAATATGTTCTATCTTACGGCAAACGCCTTGTTGAAAAAAACGTTTTCTGTGAATTTTCGTATCTAAATTTAAGTACACCATGTGCGCCGTTATGTTTCACCCCGTTATGTTACAATTTTCCGTTATGTTACAATTTGTATAAAAAAACACGTATTGCGCAATATTTTCCCCGTTCGTCCCGTTATGTTACAAATTTGTACACAAAAAACACGTATTGCGCAATATTGTCCCCGTTCGTCCCATTATTTTACAATTTTTAATTTTTTGGCGTTTTCTAGCGAAATCGCCTACGCACTGCGTGCCGTTATGTTACAATTTTCCGTTATGTTACACTTTTTTTGATTTGGTTTTGTAACATAACGGCGCACCTGGTGTATAAAGTCGGTTTCTATTAAAACTAAAAATCAAGAAAAATAAAAATTAAGCCATCGGTTAGCCATCCTACCATAAATTCGAAAAATTGAAGAAAGGACTTCGAAAGTCCTGAATAGCGACTATCTAGAAATGGGATATGGACCGTACTTTTAGTATTAATTCAGCATACTTCTTTCTAAAAAATAGACTTCAAAGTGTTTATTATCTGCTCAGCTTTTCCCTGAAGGTTAATAGCCATGCGTTCCCATTGGGCGTTAATTTCCTCTAATCATATTTAAAATAGACAAATGTGATTGGAGGAAAAAAATGATGCGGGAATTTTTAGGGGATGAGATGGTAATTCCTGGTTGGTACTCTTTTTTCGCGTTTGAAAATCACTGCGATAGGTACAGTCTAGTTGCGCAGACCCAAGTTAGGAAGCCAAACCGAGGATTAAAAAATGGGAAATATAATGTCTACAATTGGACCGATTGATTATTAACCGTTAGGCACATAGTCTATTGGCCATAATCAATAGCTCCGATTTTAGACAATATATTTTCCCTGATTATCCCCTCGGATATTAAAGGACGGACAATGTCTAAAACCAAACTGGACTTGTCTATAAGACTTAAGGAACGATTATTGTGGAAACATAAGGGTTAACTACTTTATAAATAAAATTAGACAATAGCGTTAGGCTTTATCGAATCAACTATGATCTAAAGTGTCTCATCGACCACAACTTATGGCCCATAACTTATGGGTGACTAACTTCGAGACACCCATTTGATTAACTTATGGTATTTCTATGTTTTAAATGTATTGAATATTATACGATGACCAATAAATTTTCAACATGTCTAAAAATGTCCGATAATATAATTGTCTAAAAATTTTTTTAGACCACTCCTATCGATAAATTAAGGAAGATTTTTTTTCGGGGAAAATTTAGACACGGTTCATTTGTGTCCCTTTTTAAAGTCTAATTTGTTACATTTTATGATTTTTGTAACATTTCATAAAACGTTATGACCGCGATGGTACAATCAGGTTTTTCCGAAACGAATGTAGCGCGACGCTCAAAACTGCGCGAGCCGCAAAGCATTAGTATATTTTAGGCTGGCTAATCTCTTGAAACTGGACCACAGCGTTTCACTGTACTATGTCAATACTGTACGGTACAGTCTGTACCGCAATAACATGTCATAATTACTACACTGGATACCGTCACTGACGGTATGTATTCAACATCTGCCGAAGACTGAAGAATTAATGTATCGTGACAGTTGAGGTGCTCGACAGACTGTATTGAAGTTTTTAAAATGTCTTTGAAATTATTTTTTCGAATATTTATCTCCTGTATGCAATTTCCGGTATAGTTTTACCAACCGGTAACAATGCTCTGCTTGCGCATATGATATAAAAACAATTGAACGTTCAAGGAGCTGAGGTTTTTTACTAAAATAAAGGGTAATCGTGAAATTCCTGACGAATAAATAAAGTAAGTCACGTCATGTACCCCTCCTAACAAGTTATCTTAACAAAGTTGGGTTATCCTAACACTTTGGGAACCTAAACGTATCACGATTGCCAATTATCTTAACGCTTTTTGAGCAAAACGGTTGTTAAGATAAGTGGTTAGATGGTTACTGTTTTTTTATCGAAGGTCTGTCACAGACCGTCTGTGGATAAAATTAGGCAACTTTCACTAATTTTCTAAGAATTTTAATGATGTTTTAATACGGGGTGAGGTAATATAGATGCTAAGCCGTTTTTAGTTCGCAAGAGCGCTGAGCGAATATAAGTCACCAAAAACGGCTTAGCATCTATATTACCTCACCCTGTACAACAACATCCGATTATTCATAAATAACATATTGTATGAAAATGTTTTCCAAACATTCGGTAAAATATTCATTAATTAATATAATATTAATTATTTTCTGTGTCCGCAATTTCTGCAGTATTTGCCAAAATAAGCGATTGGAACGGAATTTAACTCTTCATAGTGCGGTATAGTTCTCAATACGTGCGTTTTTTGATGCCGAGAACAATAGTGAAATTAATAAGTAAGAAGAAGTCGCAGAATAATCGAATTAGGGAAGAGATCTAAAAGTTCTGTTCTCATTTCCAAAACGGAACGGAAGAGAACGCTCGTTCTCCAATTTTTATCAACAAAATTAGAAATAATATGTTGGAAGACTATGGAACAGAAGAAGTATGGCATATTTTTTGGAGTAAGGAAGAAATTGGGCAAGTCAAACATATATTATTTTATGATTGATTGTGAAGTATAAATTTATTATAAAAATGCACATCTAGAGATACCTGACTGTATAGTCATGTCGGCCTTGAAGACGTGCACATAGAGAGGTTAATTTCGATTAACACATTGCCTAAAAAGATGCAAATCGAGATGCATTTACAAATTTTGGTGAAAAAGAGCACATCAAAAGAGTCATGCACATCAAGAGACCCCTGACTGTAATATAATTTAATAATTCACATGAAATTTTAAATAAAAAGGGACATTTGATGTTCAATCTAGATTTTCAGAGAAAAAATTACTCATGAAGATGAGTTTGACACGGTGCATGACGCCACTCTTCACGACATGCATGCTTTCAATTACGATGGGTCCACCAAGTTCGATCCTCGTGCAGTTTTACTAAAAACGCTATGAATTATACTTAAATAGTACTGAATCAATACCACAGAGAATAGCACCAGACCAGGGATGGAAAAAACGTGTGATTTTGGTCAAAATCCAATCACACTCACAATCACGCTTAAATCACGGAATCACAAAATCACAAAAGTTTGAATCACAATACCGCCAAAAATTTTGGTGTGATTTTGGTTTTAAATCAAATCACACTCCCAATCACAATCACGCTTAAATCACAAAATCTGTGAGTGTGATTGTGAGTGTGATTTTGTGATTTCGTGATTGGGATTTCCATCTCTGCACCAGACTATTACCAAAAGTACCGTATGACCACGCTCAGACTGTCACACTTCCAGCAATTTTCGGGGCGTTATAACATATTTCTGAAACTGGACATACTATATGTGGTATACTGTATGAGGTATAATAACGCGCTTCTCGCTTTTTTAGTTTTTAAGCCTATTAGAATACAAGGTTTGAGGAAGCGAGAAGCACGTTATTTTACCCCATACTGTAAGAGCGTGTTAGTGAAACTGTTGTCAGAATAATTTTTATGATTGCGCCTGCTAGGGATCGGTTTCCCGGTGAAACTTTCAAACGATTACGTACGTAAAAAGTCGTGCAAATTATTTTATCGCCAAAGACAACATTAACTCTTATGGAAAGTTAAAAAGGTACCCCGTATAAAACATAGTGTGTGTATATGTATCAATATATCTCGATAATTAATGACTTAGATAACCTGAAACTGGGTACAGGAGCGTAACAGGACTATGGAGATGTTTTGTACGAAAGGAGCAAACTGTATACTAAATTGTTATTTTGTTTTGTAGCAAAATCCACGCGGTGTCCCAATTCATAAAGACGACCGTTTTGACCAATGGGGTATCTTTATTAAAATATGAATATAATGATAAAATATATCGACGACGTTGTGTGCGTATATTCACACACTTCCCTGGGAGTTAACATTAAGGCTCAATTTTCAATCACACCGAGAACCTCTGAATAGCCTCCTCTTTGTTATTATATGGCTTGCGTTTGATTGGCTTGGACTTTTATCCCTTTATTTCAGCAACTTATATTCCTCGCGCTCATCGCCCGAAATTATTGACGACGAAATTTTCATTTTTTCCCGAAAAAGAACGAGCACAAAAATACATCAGTATATCACAAGTGTCTAAGAAAACTGACTTTGTACACTTTGTTTCCATGAAAAAAAAATCGTCAATTAATATTTGTACTTTTTGAACATTCGTGATGTCAACCTTAACAGTCATGCGCATATTGGGTAGCTAGATTTTTAAGAAAAGTTAGGAAATTTCCATATCATTATTTTGTGACAATCAGATAGTTTTTTGTATATTTAAATTTCGCAATTAGCGTATATGGTCATTTTGTATCGGTATTAACACGTATTTACCTTATAAAGGCTTTTAAAAGCGAATTTTAAGAAAAGTCAGGAAGTTTCCATATCATTTGTGTGACAATCAGATAGTTTTTTGTATACTTAATTCATATACAATGAATGTAATTAGCGTAGATGGTCATTTTATATCATTATTAC
>SCLG01000038.1:398155-413218 GCA_004367875.1 Oikopleura albicans
TATGCCTATTAGGAGTTCTGGAGATGATACTAAAAATTTGAGAGAACGCTAAGCTCAAAATCAACTGAACTTTCGTTTGAGCCAAAAAAAAAGTAAAAAAAACTTAATTAAGGCACAAAAAACCTGACCACAAAAATGGCCCATTTGGAGGCCTTTAATCAAATTTATCACGTGACTCGTTGAACTTGACCTTGATTTTCCAAAAATCTTAAAAGCTAACTTTTCAAGACGAACATTTTGGCCAAAACAGTTTTTTTTGAAAAAATTTGGTGGTCATGGCTTATTTTTTTTTCTCTTATATTTTGAATGTTTCGAACTTCGAAACATTCAAAATATAAGAGAAATTCGAAGACATACATTTATTCGATTTATTTGTTATTATATTCGAGACAACTATTCCGATAAGAATTTTATATAGGTTTATTCATGAAATCTGCCTGATGCCAGTGAATGACTCAGTAAAGAGTTAAGAGTTAACCCCGATACGCCGCGCGCCGCCGGTGCTACACACAGTGTGTTTTGCGGACTTCAAATAGCTCTCATTTTTATCGGGTTCGAAAAACTTTGGTCGTTTTGACCAGGTAAATAAAGAGGTTAATTTTGATTTAAAAACTATCATACTTTTGGAGAACTCGAATTTTCTGAATTGAGCTCGCAAGAACACCTCTACGTCATTTTTTCGTGATATTTTGTGATTTCCCATGATTTTTTGTAACTTGTTTTTACGGTGTTGCTTTGGCAGACAAGTGTGTATATGAATGTCGTTTTCCGCCAAACAATTGTTGAAAATTAATTGTTAAATTGATATCTAAACAAAATTGGCTCATAATGTTTATGCAACACATGTTTTGTTTGTTTTAGAGAACCTTTGTGATGAAAATTGCATCATATTCTTTAGGTAAAGTTTATCTAATGCCAGTCGTTAAGTGCAATGATATTGTACTCCCAGTGATCAAAATTACCAGCGCGCATTAGCCAAGCCAAAGTCTTTTAAACCGATTTACTTTAAGCCTTTCAGTTTTTTCGTTTTGGTCCAGAGCCCGATTTTCAGCAGATAATGCTGATTAAAATTCTTTTGTTGTTTTCAAGTACCCACGGCAAAGATAAACGGGGTAATGAGCATGATGATTACTACGATGTTGTGGTTGGTTTTGGCGAGGGTGGTGTTCATGAAATGAATGCGGCCGGCGATGAAGACCCAGGAAACTAGTCAAATAGTTTGTGAACTTTAAGGAGTAGTGCTTGTTATATGTTGTTTATCGAGGATGTATAAGTTTACCACACTAATACAAAGCCTAAAAATTTGGCTACACGTGCTCCTCAGCGGTTCAAGTATATACGCCGCATTTTCCCGGATACAGAGATGCGAGTTTTTCCTGGAAAAATAGATCATTATCATTAGGTCTTATATAAGGGAAAGAAATCAAATTAACTCTCCTTAGCCGAACAGACTATAAATAGGCCATTCGATTTAATCGTGAATAATAGACAGACGGATCCAGATTTTTTAAAACGGGAAACAGTTTTGGATTTTTTCAGCAAATCTACGTTGATTCACTAAATGTGCGATTTTTTTGTATATTTTAGTTAAGTCAAAGTTTCGACATGAAAAGAAGCAACTTCGACAAAAATCCATATTTTTTGACTTTCGTCCGCTGTTACAGCTAAATGGAAAAAAATTTTAGGAAAAAATTAGGAAAATTTTTTGTAAGAAATAAAAACGAAACTACATATTTTCTACGTATTTTCCACTACTTTCACTTTTTTTTACTCTCCGTAGCCAAATAGACTATAAATAGTCAGGTGCCTCTTTAGGCGTGAATTGCATTTTCGACTCTTTAGCACACTGGTCGTCTTAGCGGTTAATAAAAAATATTTAACGGGCCCTAGTGCACGAATTGTATATCAAACACAAAATAGTACACACAAAAAACATACAAAAAAAACACCGGGTATTCAGTATTATAAGTTAATTTTGTTCTCGTTAAAAGCCCCAGTATTTATTTGACTTTTGGACAGGATACGGTGGAGGATTTAATTCCTTCGTTGAAATTGGTGGCGTGGATTTGGTGGTGGTTGATCACGGAGATCATCATCATCATGGAGACGACGGACACAACCACGATAACGCCAACAAATGCGGAAAAAGCAAAGCCTTAACAGCGTTTGATTACGGCAGCCGAGTCTGGATCTTCTTTGACTGTACGATTGAACATCCTAAGGCAGGTTCAAAATCAATTGATTGATCAATAGCAGTTATTAAAATTTTTTGTGGTGGATATTGTATTAATACTATATGAGTACAGTAAGAGAGAAAAATAAGCCATAAAACCATTTTGTTTTCGAAGAAGCGTAATTTCGCCATTCGACGTTAAATTAAAAAGTGGATTGTAGTGGGGTAATTCAGTTTTTTCTCAAGTTCATTCTGTCACGTGATAAGTTTGATTTTAGGCTTCCTAATTGGCCATTCTTTTGTCCACGTTTTAACTCTACTCATCCGACGCTGTGGCAAAACCCCCCCCCCCCTTAGCCGAACAGACTATAAATAGGCTTTTAGGTATCATTTACAAAACTCTTATGGCAGAAAAATTGGTGGTTATGGCTTATTTTTGTCTCTCTAAGATACTTGAAGCTATTTGTAGCATAAAATGCTAGTAATAGTATATTAAACAAAAGAACGATAAAAATAAAATGCTGAATATGTTTTATATACAGAATCCTTAAATCGATAATTAATATTTGTTTGACATATTTTCTGGCTCTCTGATAATGTTGCTCAGAAAATGGTCTATAACACACTTTACAACTTGTAGGCCACAAATGAAAAATACAGGGTCCTACAATGAGTTCCATATGAAAGTTGATCTTCGGACTTTCAAAGTTGGATTTTTAACACCTAGACTAAACAAAAAACAAATTTCGAACTTTGGTCAACAGGAAAAAACCGGAAAATCGGAAAAACAAAAATTGAAAGCGGAAAAATGGGAGATGATGCGCGCAAAAGGCAAAGAACCGCCACTTCGTTTGGGGTTAAAGTTATTGATTGATATTTGTTTCGAACGTAGTATATAGTAAGACGACAAGTTATCCAATTAGTCGACGATAACCACCTACCTGCTTTAACTATCAATCCGTTTTCCGCCTACGCACTAATTTCTTAAAGTAATAATCCTGCCTATCTGGTAATAGTTAACCCAAAAATGGAACAAAAATTTTACTCAAAGTGGAACTGCTACTTTAACCAGCTAGTGCGTACGCGGAACAACTGACTGTTACTTTAAGCAGTTAGGTGGTGTATGTTAAAAAAAAGGTTTGAAAATTTAGGCTGGCTCTTAATGGCACACCTTGTGTCTTTAAAAGTTGAGTTTGGACTTTCCCACACCGTAAAATGATAATCAATGCACCATAATTAACAGTCATGCGCTTATTGGGTAACTAGCTAACCATTTTCACTTTATTTCTAAATAAAAAGAGAACGACTTGTGATAAAACGGACAACGGATTTGAAATCAGAATCATTTTTACGTTTTTATATGAGAGAAAAATATTTTTTTTAGAAAATTGTTTTTACGTTTGGGTCCGCGGAGGACGAGGGTTAAGATTGAAAGTCACCCCAGTAAGAGCAGAAGAACAGGGCTCCAAAATAAAATAATAATAAAAAAAAAACCTTTCATTGTTTGGCGTGCTAGAGCAAATTGGGTAGCTAGCTACACCAGATGCGCATGACTGTTATAGTAAACTCGATGCGCATGACTGTTAAAGCATTCCGATTACGCTATAACCCCGTTTCAGATCTCTAGGTTTAGGGCGAAAAAAGAAAAACAAAAACAAGAAGGAGAAAAAAAGCAAATTAAAACAATCGTGCAAAGTAACATGCGTCGACGAAGATGATTATGAGCGTCATCAAGCTTTCCCAACACCCTCAAAAACTTTCACGGCGACGCTTTCCGACGAAGAAATTGACACGATAAAATGTAATAAAAAGTCGTGGCAATATAAAAAATCTAACATTGATATTGCTTCAATCATATGCAAAGGCCCGGATGTGTCCGGAAGTGGAGAGGGTAGTGGAGAAGGAAGCGCCGAAGGAAGTGCAGAGGGTAGCCCAGAATGTATATGCACATGTCCGGCACCATAAACCCGCAAAAAACTTACATTGGCTGATGCTGCTTTTCTACGTGTCTATACTTTATAATGTCCGATAACCTCGCAATGTATTAGAAGAGATAAAGACAAAAACACAAATAGTTCGCCTTCACAAACTACATTTCAGTAATAAAACGGATTCAATGATATTTTGTATGTTGTAGTAACTATTATTTAATGAGATTTTACATACTTTCTCGATACATTAGATTCGTGTAACATATTGGTAAAAAAACTTGATTTCAGATACACAGGGTAACCCATTAACCTTCAAACACATCCGTCGGAATTTTTTCCAACCAACATATAAGACGCATTTTTTGGGGTATTTTCATCTATTAAATGTAACGGCAGTGAAAACCAACATAGAATAATTGATAACAAAGTCGGAGAGCATGAAGCAGGGAGCTTTTTGGGCTATGCTGTATTAAAATCTATCATAGTTTATTCAACGTTGAGTAACCGTAGCTACGCAGAGTGCATGCAGAATAGAAGGTTGAGCAGAGTTTTATACTGGAAAACCGTCACGTGGTAATTGTTTACGGTTAGGTGTGACCTAGATTGATTAGTTCCAGATTGAATGGGTTGAATAGATTAAAATCAGCTGGGTTATTTACGTTGAGTAAATAACAAATTGAAGTGGAACATTAACTCCGCTTAAAGCAGATAAAAATTTAATTTACGTTATGAATATTAATTAGCCATTTATTGGAGCTAGGAAACCTAAAAATAGAGGTTATTTGCAATTAAAAGCTTTCACGCACATTTTTTTGTCATATTTTGACACTAGTTTGCAAAAAATAAACCCCTAACGTCACCGGGTTAACCGCTTGTGAATTTGTATTTTGTGGTCAAATCGACCAAAAAGCGTCCAAGAGTGGTCGGGAAGCTTTCGAGAGTATGCTCATTCGATTCAGGACCATCGAATTGCACATGGTGGACAAATACGTAGGTAAGAACACTACGAATGATTGGTTGGAAAAAATTCCGACCGATGTGTTCACGGAACTCTTGTAAATCTGTGTTTAAAGGTTAACCGGCACCAATTTTTTTTAAAACCCGCCCGTCGTATATATCGGAGGGGATTTTAGCTGGGACTAAGAACAATGGCGAGATTGTTGTCAGAATACTCTTAAACAAAGGCATAGTCTATGATTCATAGACCATTGGTCATATATATTTGTCAGAATATAAATGACCAATATATGTCAGATGTTGCATTTTTAGGTTGTCCATAAAAGGTTGAACACCTAAACATCGTTTTTTTTTTGTATGAAAAAGACATCGCTTCCAATCTTTAAGATAAAAGGCACCGCGCCTAATATACTTTTAAGATAAAAGGCACCGCGGCTAATATTTTGGTAAGATAAAAGACTACGCGCCTATTTTGTTTTTGTAAGATAAAAGGCACCGCCCTTAAATGATTTATGACTTAACCACTGAATGTTATTATTAATCATAATAATAACATTCCATTTGTTATTGTAATTTGATACTGGTAATTTGATACCACTTTTCAAAGTGGTGTTGTTTTTCTGAGGGTGCTTATTTTTCAAAGAGCTTTTTTTCAAGAGATCAGAGATGCCGCTAACTACAAATGCAGTCAAAAAAGAGAAGGAAAGATTTATTTCTCCATTTCGAATGATTCTGAGTGGCTCAAGTGGGGCGGGTAAAACACATTTTGCAGGCTCATTGTTAAACAGTGATAATTTTGATGCAGAATTTGAATATATTTACTATTTTCATCCGTGCTATTTGGACGAAGCACCTGTCAACTGGCATGAAACAATGAATATTCCAGTTTCCTATCAAACTGGAATTCCGACTCTAGAACAACTGATGAGTATGCCGCAAAATTCAATTGTCGTGTTAGATGATCTTATGGATAAATGTAACGAAAGCGAAACAATTGATCAATTATTTCGTGTTATAAGTGGAAAACGAAAGTTATCCGTTATGATAATGACACAAAATTATTTTGCTCCTGGAAAATTTGGACGTAATATACGGAATTCATGCAATTATTCTGTTTTACTAAGAAACTGCTGCGACGCCACGATAAATCGAAGAGCAGCTAGGGCAATGGGTTTGACTAAACCTTTCAATTTGGCAGAACAAGAATGTGCGGACATGGAGTATCCTTACATATTTATTGATCAATCACAAAAAGGGCAAGTGTCAGGTTACCAAATCTACACTGACATATTTGGCACATACAAAAAATGTTATTCAAACGTTGGAATGCCGTCGTACATTATACCAGAGAAAGATTTTTTGGCTGTTTTTAAGATACTACAAACAAAGAATCGTATCGTATTAGCTCAAGAGAAAAATGAGAACCAGATCATCAAGGAACCAACCAGAGCCGCCAGTACGGAGAACATCGAGAAATTCGAGACGCCGCCAAGAACGAGTGACCAATCAACAACACCATATACAAGAAGAGCACGCAAACGACCCAGACGATTTAACTAATGTTTACAATAACATCAAAAGTATTCCAAGCTACAGTTCAAAAATTGCAGAGTTTCTCAGACAAAATGAAACAAGTTCTCTGCATAAGCGAATTCGACGAAAATTTCGTCGTCGTAAAACTGTAACATATTATCCTTACGATATTTGTATGGCTGATTTGGCATTTTACAATTCACCAGATTATGTTCGTGCAAACGGCGGTGTCAAATATATTCTGGTATTCATTGATGTATTTTCTAAAATGTGCTATGTGGAACCAATGAAAGACAAAAATGGACTGACAACTTTAATCGCAATGGAGAATATATTAAAGAGACTTCCGACAACACCGAATCAGATTATTACAGATGTAGGGACAGAATTTTACAATCAGCATGTTCAAACACTCTTCAAAGAAAACGGAATTGTACATTATAGTTTACGCGGTCCACATAAGGCATCAGTTGCTGAAAGAATGATACAAACAATGAAAGGTCGTTTGGAAAAATACTTTTGGCAAAACAAAACAAAACGATATGTGGATATATTGCAACAAATTATAGACAACTACAATAAAACTCCTCATAGATCAATTGGAATGGCGCCAATTAAAGTCAACAACAAAAATCGAGAAAAGGTGTTTTCCAAAATGTATAAAAACATTGAAATTCGATCCAAACCACGGTTAGCAACCGGAGATGTTGTGAGGGTAGCGAAATTGAAAACCATATTTGAGAAAGGTTATACGAGAAGATGGAGCATTGAGTTGTATACCATTGTGTCAGCAAAGTCACGTGGTGGAGTGGATTACTATAAAGTCAAAGACGAAAACGGAAACATATTACCACGCCAGAGATATTATTACGAATTGAATTTAGTCAAAGAAAATGATACTTAACCTACATTTCGACAAATGTGAAAACAACAAACTATCTTTTCAAGCGCCATATATTATGTTAGAGAAACAATGCAGATACGAAATTGGTTTACGTCAGTTGTATATGGAATTAGTTTCGAATCAAATTACAAAAGACAATGAGTTGTGGGCGTTATCCACAAATTTGGTAGACCGATCTCCTACAAACACATATCAAACAATATCATATTTCAACACATCAAAAGGAAAACAACATCAATCATTTCTTCCGGGATCAGTTGTGTTTTATCCGTTGGAAGTACATCACCTAGAGAATCCGGAATTTCTTATTCAGAGAATTAATCGAAATAAATTACTTCAGATTGAACAAGCTTATATTCAATTGGAAATAAAACGAGTATGTTTGGATTCAGCAAATGTTTGAAATCATTGAATATGCCTCAAGCTGTCATTACCAAAAACAATCAAGATGGACCAAAAAAGAGATTTTCACAAGTTTTGCCGCCCGATATCAATCAAGTGGTTAAGAAGCCAAATTATACAAGAAAATTTTAACTGTTTATTAGTTTTGCTGCGCAGCATTATTTACTGTAGAATATAGTTGTTTTATTAATTATGCTAAAATTTGTATTTCTTTTCAGATGAGCTATTCGTACAATGAATCTGAGAAGGTCAAAAACCAAATGGAAGTTGACCATAAAATCGTTAAACGTGTCTATCCGAGGACAAACAATAACACGTCTTTGGAATTTATTCTTGAAAAAGATCCTAATTTGTTCCTCAGAATGCACTCGATGGAACTAGTCTGTAAAGTGGAATATCCAGCAACTTATAGTCCGGATTTTGGCTTGGGCCCAAAATTGTTTTCCGATTTACGAGTGGAATTGGACAGTCAATGCATCAATTCATCTAGTACAAAGTAATTTGAATATCTTTAGTCTAGTATATAATATTTGTTTAGGGGTCAATTTTATCTTTATAAAATGCTGAGTATAATTTGCAATTACAACACTGGTTATGTCAATTCCAATCTGGCTACTTTGGAAGGATATGGAAAAACAATGCATAGTCCGGATCTGGAGCATATTATTGCAGTCAACGATTATGAGAAAATTGACATTTTTTACGACCGTCTCAAACAAACAACCGAAAAGGACAATAAATGTTTTGTGACCTTTGTCCTTAACCTGGAAGGTGGAATCCTGAATTGCAATCAGCCGTTACTAAATAACACGGAAGTTCAATTGTCATTTGATCGCGCATTAGCCGCAATTGGTTTACTTTACACTGAAACCGATGCCAACGCAACTCGTCCAACTGATCTTAACAACAAAGTATTAGCAATAACTAATCCTTACTTGGAAGTTGAATATGTCAGGTCGCCTTATTTACGAAACTTTTATTCACAAATTGTCGATCGACCAATTACAATGCGTTATGACGATTGCAATATTTACATGAAGAATTGCATCAAAGGAGAGAGGTCAGTCCGTGTTAACAATATAATGGGCGGACTAACACCGGATTATCTGTTTGCAGGATTTGTTAACACAAAAGCTCTAAATGGTGATTTTACCCTATCTACTCACATGGCTAAAAGAGGGATAACTGAAGCATGCATTACTTTAAATGGCATGCCTGTACAAGGATTCCCAGTTACAGCTGATGAAGAAGGAAGTATTTTGTATAGTAAACTTCTTGATACGATTGGAAAAACAAAGAAAACAATGGCCGGAGCAACTGTAACACAAAAATTGTTTCAAGCATTCTATAATATGATATCACATCGATTTGAAGGTGAACAATCGAATGAGGGCTGGATTGGACTTGATATCAAATTAGACGAACCACTAGATGATGACTACACTCTTGGTAATTCGATTTTTGATCAATTTGAGACTAAATATTTTCCTAGTTATTTACGCTATACGAAACAATGCTGTGACTATTGACAAATTTCACAAAATATAAAAGGCTTATATGTAGGCGCTGTGGAGTCATGTTACACTTAGATAGAAATCAGTCATTCTACCATCACAACCAAAAATGTCACGACCAGGACAACTAGAGAATTTCAACATGCAATTTGTGAAAGATTCAATGAAACAATGGAAAAATGCATCACTCGAGTACGAGAAAAACGCCAATACTGCATACACAAAAATGAGATCATATTTGACATTATATCAATTTCGTTTATCAGACGATGAAAAGTATAATATTAGAGAAATGTTGTCGCAAAGTCTTGATGATATTGACAAACATGATCTTATTGAGGATATGGACAATTATCTGGACGGTTTTTGTTTCAAGTTAGACAAAACCATATTACCAAAACATCAACCTAAAGCCGTAAGAATCGAAATTGCACCGGAATTAGATCAAGTTACAACTTTTGGAACAAATCACCGACCACAAAACGGAAAAGCTGATGAGCAAGACCCCATTTATTCTGTACCTTCTAATCTGACACCAAATTTGTTGCCTGTTGATGATAATGCTGTTGATTACAATGACTTTGATTATTACACTATGCAGTTTTTTCAATAAACTTTATTATAAATCATAAAATTCTGATTCACTATCTGAGTCTTCTTCGGCATCTGTTTGATCGTACATGGTAGGACTTATGCGGTCAATAAAAACATGTACAGACATAATCATGTGGGGACATAATCCAGAATCTCCATTAAAACGGAGGACTTGAGTGTGTTTGTTGAAACAAGTTTCTAATAACTCTTTGTCAGTTTTATTTAATTCTTTCAGAAGTTCCTCTTTTCCTTTGTCGCTTGTTATAAGTTGTAGAGTATTGAAACTTGATCCTTTTGAGCCATGCTGGAAAATCATTTCTGATTGGTCAATTTCTAGAATGAATTATTAATACACTGTTTTCTGTTTCATTTTAAAATCTTACTTGTTGTCAAAATCATTGAAAAATCCAGGTAAAACCGGAAAGGATCGCCAATTTTCTTAATAATGCCTTCAATGTAATTGTAAATTTTGAAATCAGTATGCAATTGGACAATTTCCACACTTTGAACGCGATCATCCGAAGTTGGATTACCCCAAGGTTCACGGAGATTGATCTAAATGTTGTTAATTAAAAATGACCGATACAAATACAAATTACCTTGTTATTAACAACGTGTAATCGATTCTTTTTTTGTAGAAATTTGATTACGTATTCTGGAAAATGATCGTTGATGTTGTCTTCTCTTTTTAACGACTCAATATATTTACGCTCATTGTACAAAAACATACTAAACATAAATAAATTATTGTTATTTGAAATCTAAATGTATTTTGCATTTTTCATGAAAGGAGTTGAAGTAATTCGATCATCGTGTACAAATAATTTCAAGGAAACATCAGAAAGACCGACTTTGTTAAACTTTACACGTGTCATTTCTCGTTTCTTGTTTGTGATCAGAGAATTCATCTCCACTTTGTGTACCGATTTTCGTAACAAAGCATCTTCGAACGATTGGAATTTTAGCGGCAATGTTGTTGGCACTCCTGAAAAGGATAAAATGAATAACAGGACAACCTGAATCAATAATAATTACCTTTTGTTCCTTTCTTCTCAATTTCATTTCCATCCGGCCCAATTTGAGTTACCATGTAACTTTTTGGACATAAGCCAATGTAACGCCCGTTTGTTGAGACGAATTCAGCTTTGAGAAGGCCTTAAAAACATTTTTAAACAATACAACTTTTGATATGTTTATTCACCTGGCTTCCGTTTCATTGCAGTGGATTGATCAAGAACAAACCATCTTTTTGATCTTTCTTGGAATTCTGCCATTTTGCCGGGCTTGACAATGTTTTCAAAAGCAGCAGACCATAGATCCTTGAATCGATCTTCCCAATTATCTGGAATACTGCCAGAATTGGTCAGGCCAAGAAAAACACTGTCTGTGTCTAAATTTGTTAGTTTAGACAAATATAAATCAATAGAATGTAAAGCTTACCCAAATACAAAATCTTGTATGGTCCCTCAATAAGCATATCTTCTAGAAAATAAACGAAGCGCAGCAATAAAAGTTTGCTCATATGAAGGACTGCCAAACCAACATGAGATAATTTGTCGTCTTTGATTGTACGCTTTTGGCCATTTACTTCAAAGAGGTTTTTGTCGCCAATTGTTTCTACTGATTTCAACAATGGATTTAGCCATTCGCGTTTAATACCTTCAAATCTGGTTATTCGGCAAGTAGAATACTTTTTGACATCTTCAAGTAGTTTGCCATAAGATGAATTCATGCATATTTTGAATGTGTCTGCACGCGTTTTTGAAACGCCCGTTGCGTCAATTCTTCCCTGAACACAACGGTCAATAAATCCTGAGAAACAGTTGCTTGGAATGTACTGCATGACCAATGTTACATTTGACATTTTTAAACCCAATTCCAAATAAAATTTGAGTAATTCAGTATAAACCAAAATTTTTCTTCCGGTCCATGCGTTTATTCTGGTTTCGACTCCTGCTTTTCTCTCGCATTCAGCTAATCGTTCCTTCATATATGGCGAAAGCATTTCTTCTGTAATAATTTCCTTTCGAACAATAGGTGGGAAATTTAGGTGGGAATATTTTTCTATAAGTTCGTCACTTGCATCAAGATCAAGCTCCACGAATCCAAATAATTCGTCATTTTGTACCATTTTGGCAATCTGGTTGGCATCATTCTTCTGACAAGTTTTCATAATATTTGGAAGCATTGGAGTATCTTTATTTTGAACGGTTTTGATATTCCATTGACATTCCCATTTTACAATCAGAACACCATTATTTTCATTGCACCACTCTTGAAGTTTCTTTTCTTTTTGGTACCAAGCATAATTTTCAATTTCAGCGGTTGAATATTGTGCGTTGAATTTGCACCCGCTATGTGGACATGGGTTATGATGATAACAGCCGTTAAATTCGACGATGAATTTTTGATCACCGCATTCTGCATATCCATCAACATCCATTCCGCAAATTTTTTTCTGACCACGGAAATATGAATGCTGGATCTGATACAGTTCCCCGTTTGGTTTCCGGAATCTGTCATCGTGGTACTGCAAAAACATCAAGTACTGAATTTCACGCAGACTTGTGCCGTGTCCAAGAGCTTTTTTGACAAAAAAGCTCGAATCTTCACCTTGTTTGCCGAAATCCCAGACAATTCCAGGTGAGCATGGCATTTGTTGCTTGAGTGCCCAAGGATACAGACTAAATAATAATTTTAGATGATAAACATTATTTTATTATCTGAAAACTTGGATCAGTTGATCAGAGTTATTTATTTTCTGATAATTAAATTGAAATAAAAGCTAACCTATTAAAGTCGTAGGCGATAATGCTCGTATAACGATCTTTGTTTGGAGCAAACTTGGCTGCATCTGGTGCATCAGAATTGGCTTGCAAGTCCACCATGCGATGAGGATTTGAACACAAGCCGCCAACAATATTATTTCTCACTGTTTGAAGCAACTCGGTTGAAGCCTTATTCTTGTTTATCTGTTTCCTTGGCAAAGCATGAACAAGGGGGCTTGATGCATCATAATTTTGAAACATGGCCCTCTGACTCATCGAAGGCAAACTTGCAAATTGTCGCGGGTCAATGTCGAAAGTGCTTTTGAAGCAATCAAACCAGTTGTTGATTGCATCCAGTAGTGGCTTTGTATCCAAATTATTGTACATAATTAACCAAGATTCCATATTGTGCATTTTGTCCGGATGGTCATCAGATAACTGCATACAATGCTCGAATAACATTTTGGACTCGTTGTATTTTTCCAAATTGCAGGTGTGCTCACCATATTTCAAGTCTGATTTAAATGCCTCAAATGGCGGGAAAGATGTAGCATTTCTCAGTTCAGCAATACTTGAATAGTACTGATACGGGAAGACACTTTTAGATTCTGAAACATTTGCCATTTTCAGAAATCCAGATAAAGAGCAAGGGCTCAGATAATTCAGAATGTCGCAATATTCTACTTGAACTCCCTCGTGATTGTAATTGAAACTGAAAAAATTACTTCCACGTTTTAAGATTTCCATGCTGGCTATTTTCTTGCTTTTCGATCCGCTCAATTTTTGTTGTTCATCGTCCAATTTTTGATCAAAGAACATCGGAGCGAGAACTTTACAGTCGAAGCGTTGACCATTAAAGGAATAGACTTTGAAAGTGGTCATAGATCGTAACCACATTTTCCATTCAGACGGAAATAAAACCAATTTGTATGGTCGATTTTCCAGACGAGCTTGTTTTTGTTCAGCACGACGTTCTCTTTCGATTTTCTTAATGTAATCCAGACTTTCCAAAAATTTGACTGGTACAGTATCTCGAAACATAGTGGCTTTTTCTTCAACACTTCTGATAAACTGTACAACAACATCTTCACATGCTTCATCAGTATCGTTTTCGCGAACAAAACAAATAGGCTTTTCGTCAAATGTCGATACGACTGACACAGACAGCAGTTTTAAAACAGCTTTTTGGCGAGTGTCATCATCTTGCAATTCTTCAAGTGTTTCCAAATCGTAAACACAGAAAGCACTATTCTGATATCCAATATGCTGAATTTCAATTAATCCTGCTTCAAATAATTCTTGTTCGACATTCCGATCTGCCCCATAAGATTTTCCTTTTGGAATAATTCTCGGTTCCGTTTGGCAAGCAGTTTCACTTTCTGTATGACGGCTATGATTGTCATCCCGTGAAAACCCACCATGACATGTCTTGCAAATAAAAGTATCTTTCTTTGAGATGTCAGTCACCACAAGTGTCAGATCAGTCATTCTGGTACCGTCAATCAGAGGTTTCCGTTTTCTGATAATCAAATTTATGGGTGGGAAGCTAGACTCAGATTTGTAAACTTTATGATAAATACTCCGATCTTCCCGTTCATTAGTTTTGGACAAATAGAAATTGAAACTTTTCTGAAGAGCTTCTTCAATAAATGGTAGATTTTCCATATTCAATTCCATATCAAGGTCTCGAATTCCCATAATTGAGTACAAACATTGCTCAGAATTCAAGTAAACTTTCTGTTGTCCTTTTAAGCATGAAAGCATTTGTTTTGCTGTAGGGTTATATACCAGAGCATATGGCGCCTTTGAATAATCAAACTTTGCATATTTTCCCGTCAAATGACTGGTTTCTTCCAATATTATAAATTTGTTGTACTGATAGGGTAACCTGACTGAGCTCGGAACACCTTTCACTAGATTTTTCACAATCCACACTCCAGTCTGAAAAAATCAAATTACTGATCAGCGCAATTTCACAAAAAAAAAAGTCATTTGTCTGACAAATGAGTTTACTAGACACTTGTTGTGAAATCAGAATGTAAAAGTGTACAAATTATTCACATAAACTGTACTAGAAATATTGTCCAAAAAGAGCATCTGGACTGTACATAGTGAAGATTGTTTAAAATATGACTTGTAGGAGGACCTCATACTAAGGGACACTTTTTCAAGCAGAAAAGTTTTCCTTAGTATGAGTCCCCGGTACTGATTCAAACTGATTTTATTTATAATAAATATTTGTCTGAAACGGTTTCTTTACAAATATATTACACATATTGCATTTTAT
>SCLG01000038.1:413259-455901 GCA_004367875.1 Oikopleura albicans
AACCCGCAGACTGCACTATCCGGCATAGTCTATGCCTGTAAAAGAACGGCGAAATAAATTATTTATGCCGCAGTGCGTAAACGGCTCTAATGAGAGGTAAATGCTCAAAACTCCCAAAAAATGACGATATATTTCACTTTGACAAGTTAACTGGGCCGGGTATTAGACNAAACTGATTTTATTTATAATAAATATTTGTCTGAAACGGTTTCTTTACAAATATATTACACATATTGTATTTTATTATGACTGTTGTTTTTTATGCATACAAATAAAACAAATGACATATGAAGATTCAATGTGTGTAATACAATGTTATAGAAAAAGTGTCCAATAAAAGCAAGAGGGCTTCATTTGTTCATTCAATTGTTCAACAATTTCATGAATCAAGTTCTTATATAAATATCCATTGTTCATTAAAAATATAATATATCTTATATATAGTTCATGTTTAATTTAACCTACGCGTTTCAAAAAAAGCTAGAGGTCGGCAGGCAAAACAGCCCGTGACTGGTACTTTTTAAAAGCTACCTAAGCCACGGGTGGCCTTAACGGACGGAATTAGTTATCGTCTTTTAGTTTTTTGATGACACTTTTAATATTGGCCAAACGGCAAAATAGTGTACATCTATTAGTAGGGGACAATGTTTTAAATAATAATAATATATAATATGGACGATTCATTTGAAAAAATAAACAATTCAAAACATTTTTTACAAATGGCTATTCTCTCAAATAAATCGCTAGAGTAAGTTTGGTGTAAATATTACTATTTTTTACCTTGTGTATCACTTCCAGAGAAGATAAAATTTCTTCGCTGCTCATGGGTACGAGAGAATTATGACGCCTCTGCACTTCGTTAGCCACATTGGTGCATGCGGATAAAAAATTATGAGAGTTTTTAATAGAATCCAGGTCCATTTTCAGTCGTTTAGTTCCAGAACGTTCTTCTACTATTTAAATTATTTAATTTGAGTACCTTTTAAATGAAAAATACGTAATTCTAAACATTTATATATATTTTTTGTTCTTTCTTACTTTGATTTAACTCGGACGACAGCATAAGGCCAACTATCGGACTCCATGTCTTCAAATTATAATTGAGCTCTGCGTTTATAAAAAGCGACTTTCGTGACATTTCTCTGTATTTTTTTTCTCTTTTGAAAATTCTTTTTTTTTTTTATTAAAAATACGAGTAAAAATGATCACGTGTTACATGGGAACAATAGCTTGGGGACCTTGACCGCATGGGTATGTCAAAGAACTATGGACTAAGTCAATAAATGGTCATATGTCGTCAAAGGGCTGTTTAAAATAGAATATGTTGATTGAAACGACAGAAAAATGAACAATAGAATGGTCAGTTAGATGATTTTACTTTTTGCGAAAAAAGTCTATTTACTTTATAATGCACCGTATAACATAATTCTATTGTGCGCTATTTGTAATACGCGTTACCCTACTTTCAATGCAAGTCATTGTTCCTATCAAAATTACTAAGGCGGTGACTTTTATCTTTTTTAAATTTAGAACGCGGTGCCTTTTATCTTACCAAAATATTAGGCGCGGTGCCTTTTATCTTAAAAGTATATTAGGCGCGGTGCCTTTTATCTTAAAAGTATATTAGGCGCGATGCCTTTTATCTCACTAAATTATTTTTGATGTTGTTCGTCTTTTTTCTACCTAAAAACGATGTTTAGGTGTTCAACCTTTTATGAACAACCTAAAAATGCAACATATGACATATATTGGTCATTTATATTCTGACAAATATATATGACCAATGGTCTATGAATCATAGACTATGCCTTTGTTTAAGAGTATTCTGACAACAATGGGCGCTTCTCGCCATTGTTCTTAGTCCCAGCTAAAATCCCCTCCGATATATACGACGCCCGCCGGTTAATAGCAAATAGACTGGTTAATGAGTACATGCGTGGGCGTGATTGCTAAAAAAACTGGCCGTTAATGGGGTGCCAGTTAATGAGGTGCCGGTTAATCGGTTACCCTGTGTATTTCGTCTCACGGCCTTCTTAGTGAAATTCTAATCAATAAGAATGAAGAACAGTCTGTTATACAAAAAAAAACTGTTTCGTAAAAAATGAATCATAAAAAATTACACTATGTACTGCTTGCTCCAATATACCAAAACAATTATTGACACAACGACGATGACGGTGTCAGTCTGCAATCATTTGAAATGTGGTACAAATATTATATTGAAATTGAACACCAGAATTAAGAGAACACTTTTGGTACAAAACAAATGTCGGATAGTTTTACCCCCAGCGCAAATAGGCCTCTTTATGGACCTTTCTTCTCGGTCATGGGGGCGGCAAGCGCGATGACTTTAAGGTAAGTTTAACGTACCTATTTTGGGTCCAACACTACAAGGTCATTTTCCCATTTTAGGCATGAACGGTAAACAACGGTTAACTAGGTTTTTTTCTTTTGAAATTACGGGTTTTTTTGCACTGTTTCCATTACTTTTAAATCTCTTCCTAAAACAAAAAGATATCAAATTTGACCGGTAATTCATGATGTTTATCATGAAATTTATTGCGTAGTTACTTTGAAGCCTTCTGGTGATTATAAAAGCCAAATGAACTAAAATTAAAATCAAAAAAAAAACAATATTTTCAAAATTCGAAATGTGAAAGCGTTCCGCTTGCCATAACACCAAAATCATTATTTTCCCGAAAAAACGGGTTTTTCATTAAGATTTTGAGAAAAAATGGCTATTTTTATGCGCTAAGAGTGTGGAGAAAATGCTCAAAACAGTACGGTAAAATAAAACAAAAATTGATGTTTAATGGTAAATAAAACGGCCTGTATTTCTTACTTTTCGCCTCTTATTGGAACAAGTGTTCCGAAAATTTCCCAATTTTGCGTTAGTGGGCGTCGATTAGGAACATCGGACGGCAACTTTTTTTCGGAAGAACCGTCCCTTATTAACCACGTTCGTCTGTAATGAGTATAAGCATCCTTTACCACGACTTCCCCTTGTATCAACAAACCTGCCAAACTTAGCAGACAAACGTAGCGTTAATCATCCTCGATGTCTGTACTTAAAATACAATTAACTTAACACAGTTCGAAAGGCGAAAACGGAGAAAGGAAAAACTGAATGAAGGCAAATAATAGGAAAGGCGATTTCGTCGGATTCTCTTTTCCACCATTCAGAGAATGCGAAATATAATACACCACCTGTGAAGTTATGTTTCCCGCTGCTGGAATCCAGCAGTTATGTTTCCGCTCAGCCCCGTCGGTGCAGTTATGTTTTCGCTTTTTCGAGAAAAATTTTCCAGTTAAACCGCCTACACACTGTGCAGTTATGTTTCCGTACTTACAAATTTCAGACAAAACGCCTACAAACTTTGCACTTATGTTCCCGACGGTCCAGTTATATTTCCACTTTTTGAAAAATTTGGTGGAAACATAACTGCACAGGTGGTGTATATACAATAATAAATTACAGTCCTCACTTCCTTTTCGGACGTTTTTGATTCTCCGTAAAATGAGCATCGTCCGAAAAAGGCGTAGAGTCCGTGAAAGGCGTAGAGTCCGTGAAAGGCTCATTTTCGGACACTTTTCTATTGGCTTATTTTGGACAATGTATGTGATTTAAGGTCGTAAATTCTAGATAATTGGCCAAAACATTTTGCGAGTTGGGCACCCTAACCTTACACCCCTATGCCCCAACGGTCGCAACGGCCCAACCGTGGTTAAAGGTTACCTTTTACGTGCAATAAGTCGAAGTACATTGTTATGATGCAATTTTGGCAGTTCGATGACACTACTAAATAGTGATGTAAGGCTTCAACGTTGTTTTTAGTGCAATAGGTGCGGCCTATGGAACAGCCAAGTCGGGCATTGGCATCGCTGCAATGGCCATTATGAAACCCGACTTGATAATGAAGTCTATGATTCCTGTTGTAATGGCCGGTATCGTGGCTATATATGGACTGGTTGTGGCGGTTTTAATAACAAATTCAATAAAAGACGTAACAAACATACAAAAGGTAAATGTTAACTCTCTGGGGGAAGGAATTTGTGATAACCCGTAGGGGGAAATTGTGTGCATACATGCACACACTTAAAAATTCAAAATTCAAGAAAGACGGGTAAAGCCAAATTGTAGAGCTCGTCAAACTACGTCGATCTGACTATTCAGAAATTGATTTGGGCCACCAGGGCCCCTAGAGAGCTGTTTGAAATCTCCATCTTACGCATAAAAAAATACGATCAATGTAATTTTCTCGAAAAGTTGAGTGGTCAGCAATACCAATTCTGCCCTAGGGGGCCACCTTATGCCTTAAATCGACGAAAAACCAAGTANATAGGCGCACGGTACTCAGTTAGCCACATGAAAATTCGGCAAGTCCTTTTCAGATAATTCAAAAAACTGGTAAAGCCAAGTTGTAGAGCTCGTCAAACTACGTCGATCTGACTATTCAGAAATTGATTTGGGCCACCAGGGCCCCTAGAGAGCTGTTTGAAATCTCCATCTTACGCAAAAAAAATACGATCAATGTAATTTTCTCGAAAAGTTGAGGGGTCAGCAATACCAATTCTGCCCTAGGGGGCCACCTTATGCCTTAAATCGACGAAAAACCAAGTCGTGTGCATATATGCACACACTTCCTCCTGCGAGTTAAATTACATTCTAAAACTGTAAATCAAATATTATAGTCAACGTCTCACATGAATTACAGGCATTTTCTCGTTCGTAGTTTTTATAGATGCGTAAATTCCAGTTGTTCCGAACGGAAACATAGATGTTTCTAATATTCACATGGTTGATGCGGTTGGACCCGTAGAAAAAGAATTTGTAATAAATGATATAAATTGGGCACATGTTACTACTCGCGACCATTTTGAGTGAAAATGTTGTCTAGCACCAAAACGTAGTCAAATTCTTGTACATTACAGTCTGCGGGAGAACTGGTAGCACCCATCAATAAAAAAACGTCGGGAATTCATGTGAGACGCTGCCTATCATAACATAATAGCATAGCATTTTTGTGAATCGCTTAGGTGGTTTTTATTTGAGGTTGCACCGATTTGTCTTTTACTTTTTCGAGCCTTAAACATTGACTAAAAAATTATTTAAAAAATCAATATGTAGTTAATCATCTCTTCTAGTTCACTATGTTAAGATATTTTAAATTGTTAACTCCTGGAGCGTGTGCGATTTTTTTACCGCGCAGCCTGTCGCTTTCCAGTGTATACTTCGCAATGTAAAATGTTAAGCACCATTTTGTATGTCCATAATGTATTTTCGCGCATCGCGTGATACTGTAGTATACTGGAAAATACATTATGAAAATCGAGAAGGTTTGGGGTAAAAAATCGCATGCGCTCCAGGAGTTAACCATTGATATTATCTCAACATAGTGAACTAGAAGACATAGGTATTAATCTAACTTTTGGCTTTTATGAAAAAAAAATTTGTTAATGTTTATCGGTCGAAAAAGTAAAAGAAAAATCGGTGCAACCTTAAATAAAAACCACCTTAGTTGTTTACATCGGAAGCTACAATCATACAGGACATCTTTTAGCCTAAAAAGACGTTTTTGTAAAAAATGTATTTTATACCGGTAGGTAACCCTTGAAAAAAGTATCTGTTATTTGGGTAATTGCGTCATTTTGTCTCCATTTCAGTAATACAGTCCTTAACCATTTATCGGACGTTTTCGGTTCTCAAAAATAGCGTCCGATAAAAGAGCATCGTAACAAAGAAGGACATTTTTTTATCACAATGACCCCATTTTGGCCGAAAAGCGTCCGATAAATGGTTAGCGTAATTTTGGATGGGGCTGTCGGCGTTTTACCAATTTTTTTTTCGTAAAATTCAAACTTTTTCTCGCGCACCATATTTTATGGTTCATATTTTCGTGAATATAATTTGTGCTCAAGGACTTTGTGAATTTTGGGGCTGGATTATCGGTCGGTGTCTCCGGTTTGGCTGCCGGAGTGGCGTGTGGAATCATTGGCGATTCGGGTGTACGAGGAACAGCTCAACAACCAAAACTTTTTGTCGGAATGGTTCTGATGCTTATTTTTGCCGAAGTCTTGGGTCTGTATGGACTAATTACTGCGCTAGTTATGTTGTACTCTTAATTTTTTTGTTTACTTTGACGTGCAATATTTTTCCTCTTGGAGTTCCAATTTAAATAAAGTATTTGCCTATTACTGGTAGGGAATATTACAATAGAAAAACATTTACATGTATATGATATATTGACAAATACCGTCATTAATTACCCATACTGTATGGGTAATTAGCATAATGCAATTTATTTAAAAACTTACTTCACGATAGAACGTTACAATATTACCTAACAATTAGGTCCTAATTGTAAACGTAACGAAAAAAGGAAGACATTCTTATTTGTTTTTTCGCCATGTTATGGTAACGCGGCCAATTGGCAGCTCGAGACAATTAAGGTGTTACGCTTATAATAATTATTTCACGACACTTTTAATTTTTTTCGAGGATTCTGTGAAGATGTGGGAAATATCACAGAAAATTTTCGATACCATAACTATTATAATAATACAGTACAATTTGTACAATCGTTGTACTACAACCCCAATGGGGGCCATGTACATGGCCCATGTATTCGTGAACTGGAATAAACTCGATTTTTTTTTTGCAAATAACAATACAATTTTTTCAAAGAGCCCTTTCGAAAAAAGGTCTAATGCGCTTTCTTTGAAAACCCGCAGACTGCACTATCCGGCATAGTCTATGCCTGTAAAAGAACGGCGAAATAAATTATTTATGCCGCAGTGCGTAAACGGCTCTAATGAGAGGTAAATGCTCAAAACTCCCAAAAAATGACGATATATTTCACTTTGACAAGTTAACTGGGCCGGGTATTAGACGATAACACCCTTATAATAATAATTTATGCGCGACTGTACAAAGCGCCTTTGAAAAGAGACCAGTAATTCTTACTTTAAATCCATATGATATGGGCCATATGGGTTTAAAGAATTACTGGTCTCTTTTCAAAGGCGCTTTGTACAGTCGCGCATAAATTATTATTATAAGGGTGTTATCATCTAATATGGCCCATATCCAAAGACGGAAATGCTAACAATAATAACACAATAACTGGGTCCAATACTATATTTATTAACTGCTCTGCACCGTTAAAAAAATGCTAACTGCTGTACTCCATCTAGGCCACATGTGTTCTAAACTCAGTTTATCATAACAGAACTACTGAACGAATTTCAGAAAATATGACGGATTCAAAGACCAAAAGGAAATTTTTTATGGTTCTTCAACGTTGAGGTAACGTAAGCAGAAGGTACATTCGTATAAGTTTTATCGTCGTATCAATTCGTTATCGAAATCTTCTTTAGTTAAGTCGTACGCCCAATGTTGCAAAACCTGTCTAATTTTTGGATGTATTCTTTCATCACACCATCCTGCACCGGAAGGCCCTTTATTTTTTTCCAATATTAACGATACTAATTGTTTCCTAAATCTTCCGTTTTCTCCAGCAAGGTTTTTCCATCTATAAATTTGCCTTTAGAAGTTTTTTAGGGTACACGAACATTACTTTTTGTCTTCATTGACTACAATGCGTTGATTTATCAGAGCCAAAAACTCTAGTGTTTTTGGGCATTTTCATGTGAAATTAAAAAATTATAACATAACGGGACGAACGGGGAAAATATTGCGCAATACGTGTTTTTGGTACAAATTGTAACATAACGGCGTAGTGCGTGGGCAAAAACGCCAGAAAATTTTTAACTAAAAAAATGTAACATAACGGGACGAACGGGACAATTGTAACATAACGGGGCGAAACATAACAGCGCACCTGGTGTAGTAAAATTATTTTTGGTGCATGCTAAAAAACTACCTTTCATCATCATCACATCTTTTACCCATAAAGAAGTCGCAATACCAGTGTACCCAGCCGTAAGGATGGCTTTTTTTAATCAAATTACAACCTTCCCAATATTCCAAGGATGACCCACATATAACTTTATATTTGTTGACATTTTTATCATAATTGTCATCGCTTCGTATTAACCAATCATCGGGTATACCTTTCCACCATGATGGCGGATATTGTTTGTGGATATTTTCTAATTTTTTTCCAACCACAGTTGAATAAATTGGCCTCCAATATGTTCCGCCAAAACTACCGCGTCGAAACATTTCTTCGGGACTTAAATTTGGTGTAAAATCCGGAAAATCGCTGAAAATATAACAACCATTTTTACTTTGCTTTTGTGGTTTTATTATATTTCTTATCATTAAGTTCTAAGTATCATGTACCAACCGATAGGCGCACGGTACTCAGTTAGCCACATGAAAATTCGGCAAGTCCTTTTCAGATAATTCAAAAAACTGGTAAAGCCAAGTTGTAAAGCTCGTCAAACTACGTCGATCTGACAGAAATTGATTTGGGCCACCAGGGCCCCTAGAGAGCTGTTTGAAATCTCCAACCTACGCAAAAAACACCGTCAATCGAATTTTCTCGAAAAGTTGACGGGGGTCAGCAATACCCGTTTTCCCTACGGAGCCTCCATATGCCATAAATCGACGAAAAAAACAAGTTGCGTGTCTATATACACGCAGTTCCCCCTGGGAGTTAAATATGATGTACAAATGCTTGTGATGTGTCAAATAAAACCCAAAACCTTTGGAATGTCAAATTCAAAGCTATTTGACTTCGAGCTCGTATGTGACTTTACTGTACTGAGTTTTGATCTGTCAGGATCAGACGAGTATGTTTGTTTCTTTGTTTGTTTGTGTTTGATTTTGTCGATACTTCCAGCACCTTTTGCCTCAGATTTTGAGAATATTCCCCTCAATAACGTTTCCATTGAAGCTTCGAGGTCGCCCTGATTACGATGCTGCTTATAGATTATCAAAATATAATATTATCATTGTGATAACAGTATAAAATGGGTTCATGGCAGGACTAATTTTTCAAAATTATTTCGGATGACTTTTCCATATATATGTGTGTATTTGATATAAAGTTTTTTGAATACTAGTAGATATAATAGATATACATGTTAATTCATTAATACATTAATTCTGTTAACCTTGCCAGAACATCTTCAATTACTGTACGGTTTGTCTTCGGAAACATTTCCAAAAGGTGATCCATGGATTTATCGAATTCGGGCACATTTTCGTGGTCATTTGACTGCTAAAAATTTAAAAAATTCAATACAAAAAACATAGAGCAGTTTTTAAATACATGTTGTAACTATTTCATGTATATCTGGATATATCGCAGTGATTTTCAAACACGAAAAAAATAAATAATGTTACCAATTTTTGGTAACGTTGCTTGACAGCGCGTCTGGGGCCTATGTGGCCTGTCATTGGTCTTTTTTGAGCGCGCTCGGCCAATCACCGAAAGGCGATTTTATTCTTTTAAAATATTTTTGTATTACAGTCCTCCCCCTCTTACCACAAAAAAATGAATAGTTACAATTGCTAAATTTCACAAATGTTTGCCGTTTTCGAGCAAAAAAAAAACGCACTAATTTTAAATTGTAGTGAATCTGTATAAACTGTAGTACATACCTTCTGGGATACACTGTCGGCCTTAGAAATGGGCATAGTCTTCGGTTGTGTCATAAACCGATTACGCCGCTCAATCTTTTTGAGGCAGCCGGTGAGTTCGTCGACCTTGGTTAGGGCGTGTTTAAGGTGCTTGCGGAGCTCCTCATCTTCAGACTCAATCAGAAGCTCATCGAGCCACTGCTTTTCGGCCACGTGTCGCGAACGCCATTTTGCTACTTCATTCATTTCAATCAATCTAAAAAAAACCATGAGCATATAATGCTGCATATTATATGATTCATATTCATACATATATTCATATATTCATATGTATAAGGTGCGCCGTTATGTTACATTTTTTACCGTTCGTCCCGTTATGTTACATTTTTTTTGGGCAGCATTATCGCCCACGCACTACGCCGTTATGTTACAATTTTGCGTTATGTTACAGTTTGTACAAAAAAAACACGTATTGCGCAATATTTTCGAGTTACATAATCACTATTTTCCGTTATGATACAATTTGTAGAAAACAAACAAGTATTGAGCAATATTTTTCCCCTAGGATACGTTATGTTCCAATTTATATTTTTTGGCGTTTTCCAGCGAAATCGCATACGTACTGCGCCGTTATTTTGCAACTTTGATAATGGTTCATTATTAATGGAACAAACGAGGATGTGTCTTATGTGACATAAGAAGATATTTCTTGAACATTGACCGAAGAAACGCAGGATAACGGAGCTACTAATTCCTACTACCCTCAAGGCCGTTTTACAAGTACCAAAAATGGAAAAAAAAAGGAAAAAAAACAGGCCCCTTTGGAGCTACCTCGTTTTGCTTGTTTTAGGGATTGTCAGGGTAAAATTATACCAGAACACGACTAGTAGTACTAGTAGTATATAGTAGTAGTAATAACAGTCATGTTCTGGTATAATTTTACCCTGAATATCCCTAAAATATTTTGAGTCATGAGGGAAGAGTCTATAATACACTACTACTACTACTACTCAAAATCGTTACAAAATGACGTCATGAGTCAAGATTTTGAGCGTAACGATTTTAAGGTAAGGACTGTAGTAGTAGTAGTAGTAGTGTATTATAGACTCTTCCCTAGCGACTCTATAGTAGCCTACTACTACTGTATATCTATAGTACTCACTAACATTTATTATAAAATTAGATTGCTCTGAAAAGTGAATTTCTCTGAAAAACTTCTTCTGAAAAAATCTCTTAACAATCTTAAGAGTGAAAACCACCCTAGTAATATCTTAATCTTAATTTTCGTTTTTCACAATGATATCAAGTAATAAGCGGACGAAAGCTTTAGGCGCTATTTCCAAATTCACAAGGATAGATAACGTGCGAAGAATCGAGAAACACAACTTAAAAAATATTGGCCAATGAGCGCGCGTACTCAAACAAAACAAAGAGTAAACGTAGATGTAAAATGAGCCGAATTGTTTAGAGAAAATAAGAGAGTTAACGTAACAGTGAAATTAATTATTTACGAGATTTTCACGAGAGAAAATACGAAAAGAAGATTGAATAAGTTCGATTAAATTCATATCATATAACCACCTGCGCCGTTATCGGGTTAAAATTCTTCCTGAAAATGTTGACCCGATAACGGCGCAGGTAGTGTACCATATAAATTAAATAATACTAAGATGACTGTATTCAATAAAATGAACTCGTAATTATCAAAGATACATGTTCAGAGAAAACGTATATTTGGAGAAATCGTATTTTCGGAGAAAATACAAAAAAAAAACGTTTCTCGGAGAAAATACATAAAAACTTTTTCGGAAAAAATAATACACCAGGTGCGCCGTTATGTTTCACCCCGTTATGTTACAATTTTACCCGTTCGTCCCGTTATGTTACAATTGTTTAGCAAAAAAATTTCTGGCGTTTTTGCCTACCCACTACGCCGTTATGTTACAATTTGTACAAAAAAAAAAACACGTATTGCGCAATATTTTCCCCGTTCGTCCCGTTATGTTACAATTTTTAATTTTTTGGCGTTTTCCAGCGAAATCGCCATCGCACTGCGCCGTTATGTTACAATTATCCGTTATGTTACACTTTTTTTTATTTGGTCTTGTAACATAACGGTGCACCTGGTGTACAACAACCCGTTCTTTAGGAAAAGAGCAAAAAAAAAATTTTTCTGGAAGATGACGCGAGCCTAAAGTACCCAAACAATTTATAAAAAATTTTAACTCGTAAATATATTATTTCAGGAATGGTGAGGGTTCTTGAACTTCCGATATATGACCCACCAAATGCGTTACCTAAGCCCAGACCCACACCTGTTACGAATATTGAAGTTAAAGTCACGAATGTATTGAATAAATACGTTATTGGGCCGTGCCGTGCGTTTCGTGAGGCTGGAATCGATATCGTCTGCGACATTGCCAATCATGTCCAAACGCCAACCGGCGCTGGCCAGATTATCACAATTGCTGGCTCTGTCGTGATTGGCCGAAAGCTTGCCCAGAAAGTTTTGCCTCTTCGAGCCGGCAAGGAATATACCATACCGTTTAAGGGGGTTAGTTGAGATCGAATATATGTATATTTTCTTTGGAGTTTTTGTTCGCCCTTTTTGGGCGAAAGGGTAATCCGCCGAAAATTTCTACTTCTGATCAATTACACTGCGAAAAAAGAAAAATTTTGGAGATTTCAAACAGCTCTCTAGGGGGCCCTGGTGGCCTAAATCAATTTCTGAATAGTCAGATCGACGTAGTTTGACGAGCTCTACATCTTGGCTATACCAGTTTATTTAAACACATTTTCCCCCTACGGGTTCCCAAAAACTCATTCCCCCTGAGAGTTAAGATAAGAAGCGTTTAATTTTCCCAAATTAGTGAACCAATGGTATACGCAGGGTACGCCGTTAACCACCCCGTTTTGGGAAATTTGAATGGCCGTTTATCGGCGCACCCTAAATGTTTTTTACCTTATTTTTATTATTTTTAAAGTTTTCACCAAGAAATTTTATTTTGGGTTACTTGTTTTTCAATGTACAAAAATAAAAATGCAAATAAAAAGACCCATGTATAGCGTTCAACTTAATTTAACCCCCTCAAGATGGCGCATTACACAATTTATGGTGCGGTACCGCTGGGGGCAGTCTGTGCGTGGTTCGAAACGCCGCGAAATTATACCGCGATAATTCTGAAAAACGGTGCCATTTACTCTACGAAAGCGCTTTACTTTATCACATCATGGACCCTATATCTTACCGGTCAGGTCATTTCATTTGGCTGTTCAATGATTTGGGGTGTGATTCGAGGTATCTTTTTCGATGTGCCCTATTATGTTATAACCACCGCCGGCAGCATAACGTACCAAGTTGGTCAGTTTATTTATCAGAAGGCATCAGGCTGGTTGGAAATTGATTTAACACACAATTATAAGATCATCTTTTTGATGAAATTGCGGTAAATATTTTGACGTACTCTAGAAGATAAAAATTAATACAGTCCCTACTCTCAATATGGACGCTATTTTTGAGAATCAAAAACGTCCATATTGGGAGTAGGGATTGTACTACAAAGAACTTAAATGCGTTTTCAAAACCACCACCCCCGTAGGTTTTGAAAATGCATTTAACTTCCCTGTAGTACAGTCCCTACTCCCGTTATGGACGTTTTTGATACTCGAAAATAGCGTCCGTATTGGGAGTAGAGACTGTAATCGGGTCATGTCATACAGCTGCTGATGAATAATAAAATGCAGATAATTTCTAACTAACATAAGGCAAAAACAAGACGGTTTCTGATGTTGTTAACGAAAAATCGGAGGTCGTTAGTGAAGAATTCGAGGCTGTTAACGAAACATGCGAGCTTGTTAACGAAAAACTTGAGGTTATTAACGAAAAATCCGAGATTGTTAACGATGAAACGGCAACGGCAGCAGAAGTTAACAAAGAAACAGACGACCCTGCACCGGTAATGGAGGTTAATGAAGTTACCACGCTAATTCCAGACGTTAACGAAAACGTTAACGATATTCCAATTAATCCATCCGTTGTTGAAATTGAACTTGATGCGGCTCAACGTCACGGCGAGGCTGAGGTTATGGTAACAATTAGGTAGCTTTTTTTTAGGTGGTACCAAAATGACTTTATTTAACCATCATTAAACAATGAAGGGGAAATTTAAAATGTGAGAAATAAAATTGTCAAGGTGCTAAATTGAAAGAGCTCGACGCTGATTGGCTAATACGAATAAATTTCTCTAAGCCGGGCAATTCAGTCGCAATGTTATCGGAAAGTTTGTGTCTCAGAATATTGATCGAATTCACTCTTGACCGACCTTATAAATCTATGTGTCACCAAAATTCTAGTATCTTTACATATTAGGGTGTCCCAAGCTTTTTTCCAGGGTCTCCATATCAATTTTCTTTTTGTACCAGATGATAGAGCTTGTTACAGTGATCAAAAAATCTCATTAAGGGACCCCCGAATTTTAACCTCTAGTGGGCGTTTTTTACGATTTTCGGCAATTTTCTGATAAAAACGCACTTTTTTTAGAATACTAAGACAAGATCATCTCTTATCTTTGGCGTCGAGCTTGGGACACCCTAATACATATCTATGCAAAAATACTTTAGTGAAGCTACAAAAACGAAGTACGCTAGTCCATTTAGTAAAAGTATTTTTTATACAACCTGAAAAAGCTACCTAAGTGGCGATGAAAATAAATCTACCTCGATCGAAATCGCAGAAGATCTAGGCCAATCAGAAGAAGATGATGAGGACATGTTTCCTTCACGTCCCAGATAAAGGCCCAATAGGTCGCTTTCAAATAAGTACGTCATCAATGAGGGCGATAAATGTACCGGCTGGATGTTTATCAAGTACAACTTTTTGACTCCTATAATACCAAAAACCCATTTTATATGCCCGGGCGGAAAAATCCGCCATATGTGTTTGAAAGTTAACCATTATTTATAAGGTCTTTTTTGAAAAATTGGAGTGCAAATAATTTTGGGGGGTTGATTATAAGGTCAGTCATTTGTGCCGTTATAAGGTCAAGTCAGTTTTTTCAGGCTCTTAGGTCAAGTCAGTTATTTTGAGTAGCATGCTTTTTGGGAAAAATATTTCAAATCATGTCTTTTTAACATTTTTCTAGAGTGAAGACCATAATTTTTTGGGGAAAATCAAATCTTAAAAAAAATTTCCGGTTTAAAGCGAGTAAGGTCTTATTATGGGAAAAAAATTCTGGTTGGTTATAAGGTGAAGTCAGTTTTTTAAAGTGAATTAAGATCAAGTCAGTTTTTAGACCTTGACCTTATAACCAACCCCCCTTGTTTTTCTTAAGACTTGATTTTGTATCAGTTATTTGAAAACGACTGCCAACAGTTTAATGCAAATGTTCACTGGATTTATTATTTATGTCCTTTTCCTTCAATATACTTATACTGGGTAGCTGCAGTTTGCTCAAGTATGATGACATCCTCCCAATTTCCTGAGAAATTTTTGAAAAGTTTCGAAAAGCATCTTTCCGTCAATTAGAGCCATGACAATACTCATGATAGGTTTATACCGAGTGTTGGAGTAATGACTTGAAGCATTCTTCATATCATTTTAGCGCCATTTTGGCATCACCGCATCAGTCATAGCTCCAACACACTGTATTTGTTAATGATTTGGAAAAATGCCAGACAGGTTTTTTTCTATTTGAAATCATTATTCCGAGAGAAACTGATATTTTACTTACTGAGTCCACTGCAACTGCATATGTTCCATTTCCGGTGTAGTTGAATGTATAAATTTATTTATTAATCTTGCCTTGTCAATTCGAGATTTTTTAAGGGCAGCAATGCAATCGCCCAGTCTTTGGTTTAAATCTGATTTAACTATTCGTAAAAAAAATGAAATGTTTTTTGTTGCATTTATTTTAACGAAAAATAGCTGAAAATGTATTTTTAAAGATAATATTATAGAGGGTAAGGCAAATCCGGTACACCCCATTGCGGGACCTGTCAAAAAAGTCAAATTCCGGAACGGTTTTTATAAGAAAAATGTTCAATTATGGCCCATAATTTATGGGATATCAAGTCCATTTCCGGGACCATTTTTATTATTAAATGTGATGAAAATCTAACTCCGGGACAAAAGGTGACCTACCCTTGTATTACATTTTTAAGAACGTGGTTTGAAAATAACGCATATTAAGTAGGGTGCCCACGGTCGGCGACTTTGAGAGTACCGGAAACAATATTAAAAATCCGAAAAGTGCAAATGCAAAAATTTTGTTCTTTTTGGGAAAAAATTTCGAAATTTTTGCGTGGGTTAAACTTACTTCAAAATGTTTTTCAGTGGATCAAGGGCTATCCGATGGTAGGTCCAAATAATGCATTTGGGCACGTTTTAAAATGATGGATTTCTCCGTGGGCACCCTAATATGAACCGTCCTTAAGATTATGAACAAATTATATTCTAGCTACAGCTTGACATCAAATATAATTTGTTTAAAATTTTTGGAAAATATCCAGATTAGTTGCAAAAATATTCCAAAACTTAAGTTAAAATCTTGTCACAAAAAACAGTTGATTGTAACGAGATAAATTTTCTAGCCTGATTTTCTTTATCTTGATTTAAATTTATAAATTGGAACCGTGTAATCGTGATCGCTCTTAAAATAATTGTTCCTTTTCCGGCTACTTTTTGTTATTTTTAATACCATTTTTTTCTTTTTTTTTTAAGAATGGATGGAGTTGGCGTACTAGCCAGCTTACTCCAGCACGAGAATGCTCAAGTTTTGTCCGATTTGGTTTTTGGACGTTTTTCAACAGAAGATTGTGCGCAACTGAGCAATACCCTACGCCATTTACAGCTCGATGTGGAGCGTAATAAGTATGATAATCGCGAGTATTATGAGAAAATTTTACGATTGGTTAAGCTTCAACTGTGTCAGGAAATTAGTTGCAAAATCTTTTTTTCAAAATCAGGTTGGATAAACTTATGTTTAAAAAGACCTTTTTTCCAAAAAAGGGGGGGGGTCTTCATGTTAGAAAAAACTTTAAAAAACCTTTATAAAACTGGTTGGACATAAGGTCAAGTCCGTTTTACATACAAGCTTTCTTTTGGGCAAAAAAAAAGTGAAAAAAAAAATTAATTAAGGCACTTAAATCGTGGACACAAAAATGGGCCAATTGGAGGCCTTAAATCAAATTTATCACGTGACTCGTTGAACTTGGCCTTGATTTTCCAAAAATATTAAAAGCTAACTTTTCGAGGCCAACATTTTGGCCAAAACAGTTTTTTTCGAAAAAATTTGGTGGTTATGGCTTAATAAATTTTTTTCTCTCTTAACATAAAGCTAATTGTCACCATACCCCCATTATAGATGTCTTATGACTCATGGGGTATTTTTCAGTTATGACCTTATGGCCAACTCCCTTGTAACACAGACAAATTTGTAATTGTAATCAGCCCAGTTCGTTTTGGTTTGCTCGCCTTAATCGCCTCCGACGCGACTGCTATGTTTATCAATTGCTCGAGGCGCGCAATCCGGGCGCGCCAGCTACATTTGAAATTTACGCCGAGCGATACAAGCGCCGCGCCAACATTTTAAACGGAACCACAAAGCCCAAAATCACAATTGATATCCCAAAGACCGTTGTCGAGATTCGGATTGGCGCACGATTTGTTGTACAAATGGGACTCACTCGAAATTTTAGGGGGCTTGGAAATTAATTTACACTGAAATCTTTAAAAATATAATGTACACCTATGAACCAGTTATCTAAACACTTTGGACCAAAAGGTAGCGGCGTAGAAGTGTTAATCGCGAGTTCAAGATGTACCGCATAATCAGCTATCTTTACGTCAATACGTGTTAACATAAGTGATAATTCAAATGTTATAAGTTATACCGTATAACCAACCGCCATACCGTATGTCCCATACTCATTTATCTTCGCACTTATTGACCACTGGTAGTGTTAAGAGGACTCTTTAGGCGGTATAAGGTCTTTTTGGCAAAATCTTGGTTATTTATTGTAGTTGATCTTGATTTAACTCCCAGAGGGAAGTGTGTGCATATATACACACGACTTGTTTTTTCGTCGATTTAAGGCCTATGGAGGCCCGGTAGGTCAGAACGAGTATTGCTGACCCCCATTAACTTTTCCAGAAAATTACATTGACGGTATTTTTTTTGCGTAGGTTGAAGATTTCAAACAGCTCTCTAGGGGGCCCTGGTGGCGCAAATCAATTTGTGAATAGTCAGATCGACGTAGTTTGACGAGCTCTATAACTTGGCTTTACCAGTTTTCGTGAATTATTGTGAATTGTTTAAGGTGTGTGCATATATGCACACATTTCCCCCTGCGGGTTATCAATTCACTCCTTCCCCCTGAGAGTTAAGTTAAAACTTTTAACCCCTACATTTTTCCGTCATTTTGATTTCGGTGTATGCAAATTTTGAAGCCACTCTAGTTTAACAATCGATGTGTACAAGATTGAGCGCAGCGTCGGAAATTCTCCGAAATTTCAAAAAGTAGACTCACCTCAGTTGAAGGAATACTGGGAAAATCGAGGTATTGGTAACAATGAGTCATTCATGTTCGATTTATTCGAGCCATTTCTAATCTTGCCTGAACACGGTAAGTTTACCGTTTTCTGCCTCAACAACCTCGAAATGCCGTATGTTGTTATGAATCACAGGAATGGGTAGAGATGAGTTTTTTTCAAAGTCCACTAAGGTCAAGTCAGTTTGTTAGACCTTGACCTTATAACAACCCCGCCTGTATCTCCTGGATTTTCGGTATACGAATGATAAAAATTTCGGGTAACTTTTCAAAATTTTAAAGTTGGAAGTTTTTTTCTAAATGCATTTTAGGTCATTAAGGTGACTTTAGCCGTGACCTTATAATCCATCAGCTGTGTACAGGGGGGTCTGGTTATAAGGTCAAGCCCCAAAAAAATGACTTGACCTCAATGCACTCCAAAAAAATGACTTGACCTTAGTGCAAGAAAAAAGTCCAAAAAGATATGATTTCTATAAAAAAAATTATTACCCGTGTTTTACCCGTGTCGTTCTAAACGTATATGTCGATTTCTAAATTTAAACCCAAAAAAGACATGATTTATCTTGAAAAAAATGACTTGACCTTAGTGCAAAAAAGATGACTTGACCTTATAGCGGTCACCTTTTGTGACCTTATAACCAGACCCCCCTGTAGTCGTTTACCCGTATTTATAGTCTACGACATAGTATTCGTTTACCGCCCAACAACAAAATGATTGAACACTGTGACAACTTTCCGGATGCTACCACAATATTTTACCCGGTTGTGACCATCGATAAAGATATAGCTAGCGAGCGATCATCAGTGAACATTCGATCTTATCGCATTGAGCAGTTAAATGCTACAATAAAGGTCACCGAAAAAGTCTGCAAATTTATTGGAAAAGAAAGTCACATTCAGATGTTTAGCGACTTTACTCACGAAAATCTAGAAGCTCAATTTCCGATTTTTATTGGTGACAGCGAAAATGTGATGTTGCTTCTTTATCGAAATCCAATCGGGTCGGAATCGCTCGACGTTGAAGAAGACTGGGATCGAATTTTGATTCATTTTGATCTAGGCAGCTTTTTTTCAGGTTGTACCAAAATTACTGTTATTGTGAGGCCTAGCCAATGATAGCTATTGAAAAGTTTGTTTTTGTTATCAAGAGCCATTAAGATTTGTTTCCGACTGATTTTTTGTTCGATTTCGTTTCTGATATGCCGGAAAGAAACCGTCAAAACACGTTTAACTCGCAGGGGAAGTGTGTGCATATATGCACACGACTTGGTTTTTCGTCTATTTAAGGCATAAGGAGGCCCCGTAGGGCATAAATGGTATTGCTGACCCCCCCGTCAACTTTTCCAGAAAATTCCACTGGCGGTATTTTTTTTTTGCGTAGGTTGGATATTCCAAACAGCTCTAGGCGGCCTTGGTGGCCCAAATCAATTTCTGAATGGTCAGATCGACGTAGTTTGACGAGGTCTACAACTTGGATTTACCAGTTTTACCAGAACTATTGCGAATTATTGTGAACTGTTAAGTGTGTGCATATATGCCCACAATTTCCTCCTACGGGTTATCAAAAAGTCCTTCCCCCTGAGAGTTAAAATAACCAATCCGAGCTAATGTTTTTTGGCTCTCGATTACAAAAAACACCTTTTAAATAAGGCACAATGGGAGCGCCAAGTACGGGTAGATTTCGTGTTTTTCGAAACCTACCCTTAATTGGCGCCCCTACCCTTACTTGACGTTCCTACCCTTATTTGGCGGTGCTACCATTACTTGGCGCTCCCCTGTATCTCAATAGGTATTATTGTCTACCTATAAAAATAGTAATTTTCGTTCAACCTAAAAAATAACTGCCTCAGCCAATAATATATTATATGACTACTTATTATACGATTACAATATGAATGATAGCGCTGCGCAAATCACCTTTGTCGACGGCACACCCTATCTTATCGATCTTGATATTTCACAGGAAGTACCCGACTGGCGGGTATTCAAATTATACGATAATTGTCTCTGGCAAATTGCGTCAATTGAGAATTACGAGGCTTGGTTAAAAATATAAATTGATATAAAGTGTGCGTCAATCACTTATTTTGGAGTAAATTATTAAAACTTATTTCAGCAGTGTTGGAAAAGTTGCCGAACGCTCAAAATTTAAAGCTTGATATTTGTTGGAGTTGCGTATATAACGGGAGTTAGTTCTAAGCTTCAGGACTAAAAACTGACTTGACATTATGACTCATAATTTACGAGTCATATTTAATGATTGACTTACAGGAGGTTGGTTATAACTTATAACTTATAAGGTCAGCCATTTGTGCCGTTCTAAGGTCAAGTCAGTTTTTTCAGGCACTAACGGTTTTTTTGAGTATCATGCTTTTTGGGAAAAAAATCTTTAAAATCATGTCTTTTTATTATTTTTTTGGATGAAGACCTCCCCCCTCCGCTAGCACATTTTTTTCTATACAAATCATGTCTTTTTGAACTTTTTCCCGGTACTAAAGTTTTATTGTGGAAAAAAATTTCAGGTTGGTTATAAGGTCAAGTCAGTTTTTTCAAAGTGCATTAAGGTAAACTCAGTTTTTTAGACCTTGACCTTATAACCAACCCCTGTAAGATTATAAGATAAATTTCGTTTATAAGTCAATTTTTTTAGGGTAGAAATAACGTTTTGAGCTCTTCGTACGTGAACACCTCCTTTCAAGTCAGTTTTTCAGACCTTGACTTTATAGCCAAATAGGTCTACAGAACTACATAGGTCATAAAATTTTTACTCTGACATTAAATTAACCTTATTAAAAAATTTCAAACCAAAATTACAGAACACACGCGTGCAACTTCAGGGATATAGGCGTACATTTTTTTGCACGCGAACATGCCAATTCAAGGGTAATATGATATATGTCGACGATCGTATCGAAGCAGGCCGCTCAAAAAAGTCGAGTAACCGAAAGAAACGTCGACCAAATAAGCATGACGGACCAAAACGAATTTCGCTAAAGGAGCTCGACGAAATCACCCAGGGGTGGAAAGAGGACTGTGAAATAACCAATGAGGAAATGGATAAGTGGAAACGTGCTACACGCACCAATATGTATATGACTACAAACTTATCACGCATCGCACGCTGCACGCATGATAAACTTTTGATATTTATTTGATTTCACTCGTTCTAATAACTATTCGTATACCAATTAACCCAATGTAACAAATTATATATTATGTAATTTCTAGTAGTTCATCGTGAAACTATGTCTAAAAATCATCAGTTCATCAGAGGTAGATTAATGTCCCTTAATGAACTGGTACTGCCTCCCAGATTTCTGTTTTATGATCATTTTCTTTTCTTCCAAAAAAGATACAGGCCTGTTCCATTTAAATTAACTCGCTGGGGAAGTGTGTGCATATATGCGCACGACTTGGTTTTTCGTCGATTCAAGGCATAAGGAGGCCCCGTAGGGCAGAATTGGTATTGCTGACCCCCCTCAACTTTTCGAGAAAATTCNATTGGCGGTATTTTTTGCGTAGGTGGGATATTTCAAACAGCTTTCTAGGGGGTCCTGGTGGCCCAAATAAATTTCTTAATAGTCAGATCAACGTAGTTTGACAAGCTCTACAACTTGGTTTTACCAGTTTTACCAGAATTATTGCGAATTATTGTGAATTTTTAAGTGTATGCATACGTGCACACAATTTTCCCCTACGGGTTATCAAAAAGTCCTTCCGCCTGAGAGTTAATTAAGTTTTTCGAGAAACGTTTGACCCAGCATTGAACTATACAGTATAGTCAGTATAGTTATACTGTTTAAACGAAACCTTTAAAAGAATGCACTTTTTGAAGAACATATTAATCAAGTACAGATATGTTTGTATACATTTGTGTAATCTTACATATAATCAACAACTGTCCCGTTGACGCTTACATACATGGGCCATGTAACTTACATGGCACCGCGGTCATTCGGAAATTTAACGTCTACGACGAAAAATTTAACCGAAAAACGTATTCTCCCGACAACCGTTTTTGTTCATTGTGAGCAAGACCGCTAATTCATTAAAATTTCGCCGAAACGTTTTTTTCAGTAGAATTTTTTTTCAAAAATGTGAAATTCTCCGAAAACTTCTTCTTTCACTGGATTTCCTTCCCAAAGACTGCGATGTCATATTATAAGCTTAATTATATTCTTAGCGTTTTCTTTCGCGTTATAAAGTAAATGTTTCTCGCTAAAAAAGTAATATGATGCTAGAATATGTCATTGTATATTTTGACAGAAATCTAAATTGTTTTATTTTTTTTTTCTAGCATTACGATGTTCGTTATTTTCTTTTTATCCCGATGGATGTCAGATTTTTCGACGGAATATGACAATTAAGATTTCTAGTGCAAATATTCGATAGCATATTTACCTTCAAATTAATTTATTAATTAGTGCCGTATACCGTATACGGCATTAATTAGTAAATTAGTAAATATACCGTATATGTTTTTTAATAAATATTCAAATATTCGTATACGGTATACGAATATTTATTAAAAAACAACCTGCCTTAAGATTCCATGTGCCCATAAATTTCATAACAATATACACTTCATTGGCTGCGCCGTTATCTGGCAACTATTTAATTTGCAAAAAACATGATGAACGGGTGATCGTTAATAGTGTGTATATTTTTCCGGTAACATTTTATAAAGTACAAAATTAGGAAACGGGAGTTTCCCGTCGGGAATATCTCGAATTTGAAGCAATCCTTTTTTACTACAGTCCTCGTCCCCGAAACGGTTGGTTTTCTTTGACAAAAAACCACCCGTTTCGGGGACATCAGTGATTTAAACGTTAAAAATCTTAATTATTTCATTTTTTTGCTATTTAGTATTTGAAATGACTTTAAATAACACTTAAAGTACAGTCTTCGTCCCAAGCAACCATGACACATTTATATTTTTTGTATACACAAATCTGTCATACACGTTTGTCTTGTCGGTTTTTGGGCATAATTTATGTCATAATAACCTGAAAAAACCACCCGTTTCGGGGTCATTGGAAAAATCCAAAAAAAAACCACCCGTTTCGGGGACGAGGACTGTAGTATTGTACTTTGTTCAAACTTAAATTGTGCCAGTTTGGTGCCATTCAACTAAAGACCATTTTTGATTCTATTATTTTTTCCACACATTTTCTAATCCGACCCGTACCTGTATTCCGCGAGAAAACACGGGTCAAAAACTCGAGTATGGAGTAACTAAAACTCGGGTATGAACTGACTAAAACTAGAGTCATATCCAACCGAAAAATTGCTACGCGATCCGTGCCCTACCCGAGTCGGGTACGGGTAAACTCGGCCATACGGTGCTAGTCCCGATGTCGTTTTACAACAACAACTCACCTCAAATCATTTTTATGCCCAGCTGGGTTTTATTTTTAGTTTTCTAGCATTACGGTGTTCCTTATTTCTTTTTATTTCGAACGATTTTCACTAGCTCGAATCTTTTGCCTCAACAAATTAATTCAATTGGTGATCTTAACCCTAGACCGCGCACTAGGTACTATTCAGGGACCGCGCACGACGAACACATGTGTTCCCCGACACTAAAATGCTTGCCATTTGTTTATTAGTGGGTCGAATTATGATATTTTTGTTTTAAATGACTTATGAAAGTATTGATTAACATTTGTTTGAGTAAAAATTATTGAACATCAAAAATAAATAATGTTTTTGGCCAATTACTAATCAATGTTTGGTGTTTGTCAAAGTTTTTTTTCTTTCCAAACACATTATAACTAAGCAGGTGTTTTGTAATTTTTTTTTGTTAATTTTATACACTGGCTATTGTTTATTAAAAAAAACTTACAAATTTCTATTGTTGACATAAAACAGCTGAGAAATAACTCTTTTCCCCTGCTGACGCGTCATTATTTGTTTGAATCTGCAAAAATTACTTTTTTGTAGCGCCTCCCCACAAAAAAGTAGCGCACTTTTATCACATCATTCATATAGTTTTCAATAAAAGAAGGACAAAAAAATCGAGTATAAAAGGTTTCATAACTATATCATATCCCAGATCCGATATATTCACAAAAATAGTCGCTCGGGAACACTGCGCGGTCTCGGGTTAACATATTTCATATCTTTGTTACACTGTTGATTATCGTTATTATCAGAAATACAATATTACCCTCACAGTGCAAATGTTTTATTGTTATGCATAAATTTTAACCCCTGTTATCGAAAAAGTTCCACGTATTCCCCTGGCCTTTAATGCCTTTATGCTGGATAAAGGACTCTCTGATAAAAGTCGAATTGCTTTATATCATATCAGTTTTTTAGGCATTCACTTTATAGCCAAGTGTATAAATCCGAGATATATGGAAGAACCGGAAAAGACCATTTTGGAAGAACCGGTGAAAACCATTTTGGACGGACCTGATCAACCAGTAAAGAATCAGACAAAAAAGTCGCGGAGGCCAAAGGCGGTTTTTTAGATTAAAGTATTTATTTTGTAATATTTATTCGGAAATGTTGAAAGTTTCAACTTGAAACGGTCAAATTTTGCCCTGCTTACTCGGTATGACACGTTTTATTGAAGTTTTCGCGGTTTTTGTCGAAAAAAGTTGTGAAATAGGTCTTGCAAACTCAGTTCAGAAAGTCAAAAATTCAAGTGTCGTTATTTTGTATATCAAAATTCGCCTCTCAATTTACTAGGTCAAATCGAACAAAGGTTTTCGAACTCGTTCAAAAATGAGAGCCATTTAAAGTCCGTAAAACACATCCCGCGTAGCTCCGGCGCATCGGGGTTAAGGTACTTTTTTGGCACTAATTTTTTATGGTATTTCACCAGAAAAATCTATTAAATAATTTTATTTTACATTTTTCTGGGTTCAGTCCAAAAAAGGTCTTTTATATAACCATCACCTGTATTTAGAAATTTATATTTCTCTGTTGTACTCGACAGTGATATATCTGATATTATCTGATAATGAAAATGGTATTTAAAAAACTACCGAAGGTTAATTACTTTCTGGCCGTTCCAATTAATAACCCACAAATTTTGGGGTCCGTTAAATGTGTGGGGGATGAGTATGCTAAACTGTATCCCAAAAATGGGAAGGGGGTTACTTCCTGGAAAAAATCACATCTCACGCTTTGTGTTTTTCATCTTGAAGAATCCGAAATTGAACTTGCCAAAGATACGCTTGATAAGTGCGCTCAACAAATGGACTCTGATGAGGTGCTGGAACCAGTGATAATTTCCGATGAGGTGTCTTAATTCTTGATTTTCCGAAACAAAATTGTTAAGGTTTTTTTTAAGAATTACTACTTCGGAATTAAAATACCAAGAAAGTTTAATTGGCCCTACTTTGAAAATCAACCCCGTACGTCGCGTCGCTTGGTTAACCGTTTGTGAATTTGTGTTTTTGTGGTCAAATCGACCAAAAGTGTCCAAGGGTGGTCGGCAAGTTTCGAGAGTATGCTTCTTCGATTCAGGACTATCGATTTGCTTATAGTCGGAATTTACGTACGATTAGCGAGGATTAGAATAGGGGATGTGGTAAATAGTCGTGCTTGGGGGTTTACAAAGTTGTAAATTATAAAATACAGTTGTAAATTCAACTTTAAATTTTATTTTGTTTCGAAATTTGAAATTAAGGCCTCATCTCAAATCAGGCATTAACAATTTCAACAAGAAAGTCGTTTTCGCCGACGTCAAACCCAATGAATCTCTAAAGTCGATGGCTTTGCTCGTACGGGACGCGTTTTCTGCCAGGGTGACAAAATGTTGGAAATTCCATATACATTTTAAATCAGATATTATTATACAGGGTAGTCTGGTTATAAGGTCAGAAGGAGTGACCATTATAAGGTCAAGTCATCTTGTTTGCACTAATGTAAAGTTATTTTTTTGAAAAAAATTACCCCCAACATTATCTAATTCCATGCCAAAAACCGTTTGTCAACACTTGTCTTGGTTTTCCCAGTATGTTCGTTCCAAAAAAAGTAATTTTTGTGCCAGTCTAAAAAAACGACCTCTTTGAAAACATGTCCTTTTACGCTTTTTTTGAAGTACATTAAGGTCAAGTCATTTTTTGGGCTTGACCTTATAACCAGACCCCCTGTAGGCCGTTGTTCATGTTTTTTGTAATAATATATGTCATATATTATATGATCATGTTTTTAAAAATTATAAAGTCACGTCCGTTTTAGGGTTTGACCTTATAACCACTAATGGTAGTTTTAATTACCACCAGGTAATTTGATACCATTCTTGTCACCCGTATCTTTGCTACATTTTCGATCGACTACGACAAGCCTTTTAATCCACATTTAACTATTTTCAAACCGAAGCAAGGAAACAGATACAAAGGACCGAAAATGGATTTTTTTGATTCAATTCTAGAATTTGAGTTTGGCACTCAGCCAATTGAAACCATTCAGCTTTGCTCGATGGAGAAGCCAGTTCAAGAGAATGGCTATTATCATATTGAACACGAAGGTCATTATTTTACCTTGTTATATGGCACAGTTTGAATTAGTATAAACATGTATAACCTCTACAACTTCTAGGCAGTTTATAAGGTATTTTAAAAATGCAGCTGTTATGAGTTTTTGGTTATAATTTATAACGGTCGTAAGGAAAAATACAGGGGTTGTTGGGTACAAGGTCAGGGTCTAAAAAACTGACTGGACCTTAAATTCGTTTAAAAACATTATATTTTATTTTTCATATATTATTTTTGACCAAAAAATCTGACTTGACCTTTCAAAAATAAAATATAACGTTTTTTTACACGCATTCAAGGTCCAGTCAGTTTTTTAGACCCTGACCTTGTACCCACCAACCCATGTATTTTTCCATACGACCTTATAACTTATAAGTAATAAGTTACAATCATACCCGTTTTAGAAGTTATTCATTTGTTTTACTTTGGGGCTATTTCAACCGTGCCTTTATATCGTGATGACTAACTTTTTGTGTAGTATCAATCGTATCCAATCCTCAAATTGAAATTACAAACGAGACGTTATTTACACAGGGGTACGACGTTATATTAGATGCTTTGGTAAAAGAAGATTTGAAAAATAGCTTGAACCCGGCATAAAGCTTTATAAAGCATACAGAACCAGTACACTGTCAACTCCACACATGTCAACTCCAAACAAAAACAAATCTTTTCAATTTAAATTATTAATTTTTCGAAGTTGCCTTACAGTTGTGGATACGAGAACTTGACACTTTCACTTGGCGAAAACCGTCAAGTTATCGCAACATTTTGTGTCAACCATTTTTAATTTTTTTTTTGTATTCATCATTTTTATACAGACGCTACTCTTATTAGGTAATAGTCAGTGTTCCGAAAAACCCCAAATTTGGCGGTAGCGTTCGTCGCATTTTCGGAACACTGGTAATAGTAATACTATGTTCTGAAACACACAGCCCTAAGGCGGTCATTTTTGATGCTGTAAAAACATTTTTGGCGAAAATGATGTCTAATGGCAAAAAGCGAAGGTGATAAGAGCGTCACTAATGGGAATGCGGACTGTAATTTCAAACTGTTCAAATTATTTCAATGAAACCCCGTTTTTTAATTCTTCATAGAATTTGTAGACTTCTGGCATTGTTTCTGTGACAGTTTACTGTAAAAACTGTTAACAGACTTATTTTTTGATGAATCGTCCCATAACTTAAAGCTTAAACAAAGTTATTTTGAGTCTCAAAATTTGAGACATCAATTATTTTTCAAAAGAATATAAAATTGTCTTTTTTTATCACATTTCAACAACATTACGTAATTTCACGAGTGAAGAAGCATAAAACCGACTATACCGGTATTGTAGGAATGTATATTCATGCTTATTCACTGAGAAAAAATTAATGTACTTGAAATATAATTAAAAAGCCTACTTTATAGTTTTTCAAAATGAATATTTTTCAAATATGAAGTCTCAAAATAACTGACAAGTTTATTTATATCTTGTGATTGTTGTCTGTAGGATAATTTGTCTCCGATGTTGGACGGTAAATCCTACATAAATCTATATAATATGGTTGGTGAAAAGTAAAAAAATAATAAATGGATTTTATCCGAGATACTCGAGAGAAAGTATAAGAAATTTCACAGAAAAATTGTCACAAGGCCCTTGTTAAGGAATAAATTCAATAAAATCATTTCTTCTAAAATTATGAAATGTCTAGAAAGAAAAGTTTTACATTTTTAGGTGAATTTAGTTGAGTTACAAGGCCAAGTCAGTTTTTTGGTATTATTGTTTTTTATTAACAAAGCCCTGTCTTTTTGTCAAAAATTTATGGAATCATGTCTTTTCGAGCTTTTTCTAGGGAAGCGCATAAAAGATCTTCATATGTCTGCTTGGTTATAAATTCAAGTCAGATGTTAAAAATTAATTTAAGGTTAACTCAGTTTTACAGGCTCTACCCTTTAGTTAATGATTCTAGATCGATTTATTCTTGTTGGTTGCTAGGTCATAACTTATTATGACTCATAACTTATGACTCATAAGTTATGAGTCATAAGGCTTATAACTTATGAGTCATAAGGCTTGTCTCCGGTGACCTGTCGGCAACCCTTCTGTACCTGAAATAGTTTTCTTTATAAGTTTGTAAAATGCTAAACAACTACTAAGTTTTTAGATGTGAGCAACGTATCCGGAATAACATCATGATACTGAGATGTTCAAATTATAGAAATATTTGTTTACGTCGTCTTTCTGTCGCCGAGTCGTTTCGTATTCTCGATCTTGATAAGTCAGCAACAAAAAAAGACGTTAAAACGGCGTACATAAAGTTGTGCAAAAAATACCACCCAGACAATCAGGTAAGTTCAGATTTACAGCAGCTTGTCCGCCCGAACAGCTCGTTACCCGTTTTTGACAAACTACAGGGGGGTCTGGTTATAAGGTCACAAGGTGTGACCGTTATAAGGTCAAGTCATCTTTTTTTCAAGATAAATCATGTCTTTTTTCTCTTTTTTTGGGTTTAAATTTAGAACTCGGCATATACGTTTAGAACGAAAGGGGTAAAACACGGCTAATAATTTTTTTATGGAAATCATTTTTTTNGTAATAATTTTTTTTATAGAAATCATATCTTTTTGGACCTTTTTCTTGCACTAAGGTCAAGGCATTTTTTTGGAGTGCATTGAGGTCAAGTCACTTTTTGGGGCTTGACCTTATAACCAGACCCCCTGTATTTAAAGATTTGAGTTTTAAAGACTACTTAAATTTTCAATAACAATTGTGTAGGTAACCGGCAATGATGAAATATTTCGAAATCTGCCGTTGGCCCAAGAACTCCTGAATGAATACTTGACAACTGGTAAAGATCCAAGTTCAACTTCGGAGGAAGCGAAGAATTATCAAAGACACACAAATCGATATGACAAATATGTACAGTATGAAAAGGTTGGTGTCTTGAACTGAATAATTCTAAAATAGAGGCCTCAGTCCCTTGGGGTCGTCATATTAACCCGTGTTCTCCGCTCCACCACTAGTGCTTGTTCACCGCATGGATACAAATTTGTATCCCTCGTCTTTACGTGCTTAGTGTGCGTTAAGTATGGAAAATGTTAAGGTTTAGTTTGAAAGGTCTCACCTTTAGCATACTGAAAAAAAATAAAGCGGTATGAATTCTGAATTTAAATTTGGAATTTAAAGAACCCGAAGGCCAACGATTTGCGAAAAATGGCGCAAAAATCTTCCTCGTCGAAACTTGGTTGGTCCATAGATCAAAAAATAACAAAAAACTCGGAATAACATAGGNAAAAGTCGTTCCCGTTGTTCCGTGCCTTTCGGGTCCGCATTTTTGATTGGGTGAGTGAATCCGCTTTATTATTTTTTTGACAGAACGCTATAAGTTAGTGGAAATGCGCCAAAACGCGCCAAAACGCGATAAATCGGCTTTCGACTGTAGGTGCGTTGATCGTTCGCATTTCTTATTGGGACATCGGATTGGCTATTTAATTTTTTTAATCGAACCGACATGAGTTAGCGCACATTTGGTCCAGGCATGGTTAAAATCAAATTCTAATCAGAAAGTGGAGAAAAATGACTTTCAATTTTTAATCGCCAAAAAAAGGGCAAAATCGGGCGGACTCTGACCTCGATTGCATAAATTTTGAACAAACAATTTATGTTAAACTAAAATTCCTATACGGTATAGGAATTTTAGTTAGGCTATACCCCCTAAAGCCCGTAAGAATTCCTCAGTCAAGACAAACACAAACTTTTTCACGTAATTTAGAATTGGCAAGGAAGTGAAAAGGCGAGGGATACAAATTTGTATCCCTGCGGAGAACACGGGTTAACGGACACTTGAATGGAATGAAATAGGTACAGGGGTCTGGTTATAAGGTCAAGTCATCTTTTTTCCACTAAGGTCAAGTCATTTTTTCTTGTATTAAGCTCAAGTCAATTTATTTGTCAAGCATGTTTTTTGGGAAAAAATCTTTGAAATCTTGTCTTTTTACGCTTTGTTTCTATAAAATAGTGTCTTTTTTAACATTTTCTAGAGTGAAGACCATAATTTTTTGGGGAAAATCAAATTTTATAAATTTTTTTTTAAATGGTATAGGTGGTTTTTATTGTAAAGGAACTCAAAACGGGCGGCATCTGGCGGCCGGGAAGTTAGTGATACGGGACTGATTTCTGGTCAAGTCATTTAGCTTGAAGTGCATTAAGGTCAAGTCATTTTTTTCGGGCTTGACCTTATAACCAGACCCCCCTGTAGGATGCAACTAGTTTGGACAAAACTAAATCGGCGAAAACAGTTTTGTGCGCACTGTTGAAGCAAACCTTTTTCACAAATAGTTTCTAAACAACAGGTTATACTCGTCCTTAGGGTATTCTTTAGATCTTTTTTAATATAATTTACAGGGACTTGTTTATAAGGTCAGCCATTTGTGCCGATATAACTTATAAGGTCAAGTCAGTTTTTTGAGTAGTATGCTTTTTGTGAAAAAATCTTTAAAATCATGTCTTTTTACGTTTTTTTTTGAATGAAGACCTCCCCCATTTTTTTCTATAGAAATAATATCTTTTTTAACTTTTTTTCTTGCACTAAGGTCAAGTCATTTTTTGGGGGGTTGACCTTATAACCAGACCCCCTGTATAAGCAAACCTCACAATAACCGTTTTGAATTCACGACACCCACAATCAAGGAACGCTTGGAGAGAAAACGAAAAGAGCAAATATCATCTGTACTAGCCATGTGTATTGTCTGTCTCGGTCTATTAGGCATTTGGCAGATAAAAACTCGAAGTTTACAAAATCAAACAAAATACGCGATAATTAACATGTCGAAGAGGTACAAAGTGCGGGCGTGGGATATTTTCACCGAATATCGCGAATATTATATTAAACGCCATTATCCGGATAATGAACCCTTCGAACCAAAAATTATGTCATGGGACGACATTTGGATTTTAGATCAACATTTTAATAATATGCATCCCTTAGCGGTTAACCGGTTATTATTACGCCAAACGCCTCGTTCTTTAAAGCCAGATGATTAACCCTTGAATTATTATCGTCAAAAAATAGCCCACATTTAAGTATAGCAGCTTATATTTATCAATGTGTTAAATAACACATACAGGGTGGTCTGGTTGTAAGGTCTGACATTATGACCCTTAAGGTCAAGTCATTTTTTTACACTTTGATTAATTCAGTTAGAATCAGTCAGAGTCTGAACTTCAGACACTTACAATCATGTCTTTTTGAAGGTTTTTTTTTTACAAATGGTTATAAGGTCACGGCAGTTTTTTAAATCGCATAAACTCACGTTTTTGGGGTCTGACCTTATAACCAGACCCCTTCTGTAGAGTGCTAGGATTTAGGAATTTGTATTTAAGTCATAAATTCATTCTAAAATCTCCGTTTTTTCTAGACAAAAAAAGCACATCGTTGAAAATGTGACCGGATAATCAAGTTGGTTTGGACGCACGCCATTTAGTGATTCATATATAAAGGCATTATACAGTTCCCGATGGAAGTTCAGAAAACAGAAACTGGCCGGAAGCGCCGAGGTCGCCCAAAGGGACGAAAGTCAACAAAGGCCGAAACAATGAAAATATCCTCAGGGTCGTTTTATTAACTCGATCTAAAGTTGAACGAAAATTTCGAGAAATTATGGCCGAGCGGTTTGTTTCAAAAATTTATTATACCTTAACTCGCAGGGGGAAGTGTGTGCATATATGCACACGACTTGGTTTTTCGTCGATTTAAGGCATCAGGAGGCCCCGTAGTATTGCTGACCCCCATTAACTTTTCGAGAAAATTCCATTGGCAGTATTTTTTTTGCGTAGGTTGGATATTTCAAACAGCTCTCTAGGAGGCCCTGGTGGCCCAAATCAATTNTCGGCTTTACCAGTTTTACCAGAATTATTGCGAATTATTGTGAATGTTTAAGTGTGTGCAAACGTGCACACAATTTCCCACTACGGGTTATCAAAAAGTCCTTGCCCCTGAGAGTAATATAAGTTATATTTTCCGCGCATCAGCTTAATTGGTCCGATGCCAATCATGATTGGCCGCGTAACCTAGCAACGCGTAACGACAAGAAGCAATTTGTTTGTTACTCGGACAATTTGGTTTGGCGCGGTCAACCTAATATTGGCACAAACTTGCTAAGGAGCAACATGGTCGTTCTAGGTACAGAGTTAATTTTTTTGGTATTCTGTCTAGAAATAACATTTTCTTTGCGATTTTTTTTTTGATTTCGGTTTTATTCGGCCGGAAGTCCGATTTTAGTCTCAATGAAGTGTCAACAGTATCTCTCGCATAAACTTAGCCAAGTTAAAAAAAACGATCAAGATGAACTCGTCCTTCCTCAAAGTCCACTGGTGTCAATGGATCTTAGAGAGCTCATAAATCCCAATGCTTTTATTCAACTGACCGCAAATCAACGGGTACGTTTGTGTTCGTCGTAGCTCAAAATAATCCTGAAGGTCCCGCATAGTCAAAAATGTATACAGTATACTATTATATAAATCTTCTTTAGATTTGCTATGGATACTGTATCCTGGTTAGGGGGGTGTATAAACCGTATACACCGTATATATATATATATTATACTGTACGGTGAAAGGTGTTTTTAAAATGTGTGTTAATTTTTCATAGATGACATCGTCGTGCCGCACAGAAAGAAGAAGAAAAATTAACACATATTTTTAAAACACCTTTCACCGCACAGTATAATATATATATATATATATACAGGGGGGTCTGGTTATAAGGTCAAGTCATCTTTTTTTGTACTAAGGTCAAGTCATTTTTTTCTATAGAACTCATGTCTTTTTACAATTTTTTTCTATATAATAGTGTCTTTTTCAAGATTTTCTAGAGTGAAGACCATATTTTTTTGGGTAAAATCAAATTTTAAATTTTTTTAATAAGGTCAAATCATTTTTTCGGGCTTGACCTTATAACCAGACCCCCTGTATATATATTTACACACCCTCTGCGTTAGGGTAGTCTGGAAACAAAAAAACAAGATATTTTAAGATCACACCATATTTTTTTTACAATCAGAAGATGTATCCGGGTCTTATCGAAAAATGTCTCGTTATTTTTCGTTTCCACAAATAACCAGTTATTTTAACACCAGTTATCTTAAAAAAATGGGTTATCTTAACACTTTTTTGACGTATCGTAAATTCCCATTACCTACCCAAAGTCCTACCCAATTATCTTAACATTTTTGAGCAAAACAGTTCTTAAGATAACTGGTTAGGTGGTGTATAATCACATACAATAATTTACAAATTGTTTTATTAGTTCGAATTAATGGAATTCTTACCGTCATGCGATATAGAAATTGACGAGTCAGGCACTCCCAATTTAAATCGCGACAGCTTGACAAATGAATTTATTAACCGCGCGCTCGCCGAGTTCCCCGCACGCATCCAAGAAGGCGAATTTACCCGCGCGTTTCAAGGTGCCGTTTCAAAACGAAAAATTATTCAGTCAAAAATATTGTTAACGTAAAAAAATTGAATTTTATTTTCATTTGGACACATATAAAAACAGCGCGCGAAAATGTTACAATTCCCCACCCAAATAAGAGCCGTCCAAGCCATTAATATGAATAGACAACAACAAAAATAGGTCTATACGGTCAAGTCAGTTTTTTTTTTCTAAATGAATCTGGCCTTTTTTGGGTGATGACTCATCAAAACTGACTTGAATACGGAATTGTAATATTTTCTCGCACTGTTTTTGGTTTGTGGTTTTTACATGTCATCACTGATGACCTCCCCCGCTCGCACATTGTTTTCATAAATCGTGTCTTCAGTTTTCATACCCTGACTTTATAACCAACAACGCCTTCAGTTACATACAAAGGTACATATACAGGGGGTTTGGTTATAAGGTCACAAGGTGTGACCGTTATAAGGTCAAGTCATCTTTTTTGCAATAAGGTCAAGTCATTTTTTTCAAGATAAATCATGTCTTTTTCACTTTTTTTCACTTTTTAAATTTAGAACTCGACATATACATATGTACGTTTAGAACGACACGGGTAAAACACGGGTAATAATTTTTTTTATAGAAATCATATCTTTTTGGACTTTTTTCTTGCACTAAGGTCAAGTCATTTTTTGGGGCTTGACCTTATAACCAGACCCCCTGGACAAATTTATTAATGAGAATAGTTAGTTTTAAAACTGCACCCGTTTGAAGCGTGTTTGACCAAAAACAGCCTTGATCCTAATACTCGCCAAATTCCGCCCTGGAAAGAACGTTTTTTTGAGGCTGAATGGGGCGACTTACTAAAACCTGACGATGATAAAGAAGTGAACCAAACAAACCATACAATACCAAACAGCTTCGAAGTGATTGTACCGGATGAGTTAAACCAGTCTGACATTACACAGGTTTGAAACGGCACCGTGGGTTTTCAGGTCAATCACGCAGAAATAAATATAGGTTTCATATAACTAGATATCAATGTGCACGAAAACGAAAATTAAGACAATGATATTTCCACTCTTAACTATCAGGGGGAAGTGCGTGTATATAAACACACGACTTGTTTTTTCGTCGATTTAAGGCATATGGAGGCCCCGTAGGGCAAAACGGATATTGGTGACCCGCCCCCTCAACTTTTCGAGAAAATTCGATTTACGNNNNTACACACATTTTCCCCCTACGGGTTCCCAAAAACTCCTTCCCTCTGAGAGTTAACTAAATTAAAAACACAAAAAATTCTTTTCAGGCATCTGAAATCACGATTTCCGAAGAGGAAGGTAATACTTCTACACCCTCGAAAACGTCGTTAGTGGTAGACCTTACAAATGACGAGTACAGTGCCGATTCAAGACAAAAACATTCGGAGATTAAAATTAACGTTGTTCAAGTGAGAAACGCCATGAATAGTATTCTCGGTATACTTGCGACGCAAAATGATGAAATTCTACTGGATAAAATTCCAGCATCTCGAGGAGATTTAGGTCGTTTGAATATTGGCACACCTAATGATTGGCTATTTGTTGACCCACAAATAAATGGGTATCGGTTATAAGCAAGACGCAGATGCGATGTTGTCATTCAAAACTAATGGGGGTTATAAGGTTACCAAAAAAACTGACTTGACATTAATGACTTGTCTAAACCTGACTTAGAGGAGTTAAAAAAAAAACTTTACCTTGTAACTCATCTAGTCAGTTTTAGCGTGACCTTATAAGTTATCAATCATTACCGCCTGTAAACTTAAAATAAACCTAAATAAGTTACTTACAGGGGGGTCTGGTGATAAGGTCACAAGGAGTAACGGTTAAAAGGTCAAGTCAATTTTTTTCAATATAAATCATGTCTTTTTCCACTTTTTTGGGTTTAAATTTAGAACTCGACATATACGTTTAGAACGACATGTAGTCACGACATGTAGTTACCTGTAGGTAAAACACGGGTAATACTTTTTTATAGAAATCATATCTTTTTTTGGACTTTTTTCTGGCACTAAAGTCAAGTCATTTTTTTGAAGTGCATTCAGGTCAAGTCATTTTTTTGGGGCTGGACCTTATAACCAGACCTTTTTTAATATCGTAGTGTGCTTATTTTCAAACCACCACATCAGATATTAAAAGTCAAGACGATCTCATTATGGAGTACTTAACCAAGGCCAAAAACTTGATTCAAACTTCCATTGACTGGGCCGTATCCACAAATTCCAACACATCGTCATGTTCCGACACGTGTGATCTTCTTGCAAGAATAGCCGCAGTTCTAGCTACCAGTGCAACCCACAATGAATCAAATTAGTCTTGAACAATTTATAAGCCTTAAATTTGAAATCTTCCAAAAGTCATTCGGACAATACACCCGCTACAGCCATAGGGGGTTGGTTATTTGACTCCTTGTACAGGGTGGTCTGGTTATAAGGTCACAAGGTGTGACCGTTATAAGGTCAAGTCGTCTTTTTTGCACTAAGGTCAAGTGACTTGACTCAAGTCATTTTTTTGGGGCTAGACCTTATAACCAGACCCCCCTGTAGTTATTTTGCAACCTTGCCATTTTCGTCATGTGTCATATTATTGTGTGAATATGTCCGTCAGATTTTTTCTCCTTTCGAACCAAAAATCACTGTTACAAAGTGTCGGTAAAATTAGTCATATACATTCCGTTTAGCTATTGGTTCTAGTGAGCTTAGTTGAAGAAATTCGGCGAAAAAATCAGCGTTTCAAATTAACAACCTTTTGTGTTTGTTTGTTTGGCAGTATTTTAACTCCTGTACCCCATATGGAACTGTTTTCATCATTTATTAAGGTGTTTATTTATGAGAGATAAACTGATGTGATATTCAAGTATAGTACAGTACTGTATTGTATTTACCGATTTTGTCTATAACAATATAATGACGACTTTTTTTTTAGTAGTTCACATTTTTTGCGTGACCTTAAGTTAGGATGTTTGGGCGCTCTATACACTCCACAGACACGCTTGATGGCCCAAAATGATCCTGAGGGTTGAGAAAAACGATTTTTAATTATCACGGAATGAACCGGAAATTGAACCGACTGCTATTTCCGGTAGAAGAATCGGAGAACAATGAGACCAAAAAATTCGCTCACCTTGAACCCTCGGGATCATTTTGGGGTGTCACACGCGTCTGTGGAGGGTATGGGGCGCCCAAACACTCCAACTTAAGTTCACGCAAAAAATGTGAACTACTAAAAAAAAATCGTCAATGTCACGGGCACAGCAGGAGATTCAAAACGGGCATAGGAGTTAGCTATACGTAAACTTATTCGACAGATGCACACGTAGCACGGTTATGTGTCACATATGTTATCTAGAGCTAAAATGTCATGAAAACGTCCCAATACAAATAAACCTTGTTCGAGATCGCAAATTAGAAATTTACGAATTACTTATTTTATTATCTCGTTAAGAATGAGCTTGTCATAACTTACACATTTATGCATATTTTAAACATTCTAATGATATTAATAATATCACAACGAAGATGAATCATCAACAATAACTCAGTTATAGTGTAGGCGTTAAGCTTGTTTATCTGTCACCTAATTTTATCACTCTAGTGAACATATGAATCAGAAAAAAAAACTTAAGAGAAAAGTTATTACGATTATTTAAAATGTAGCCAACTGACGCTATTGTTTTCCATTATTTTTTTGGAAGTTTAAGAAATTATTTGTAAAGTTCTGGCTAATACAGTTATGTCCTGTTATATGCAACTAATTTTGTGAATATGCTTGTATTAAGCAGCTGTTTGAAATATTGAAATGCTATTTTACAATAAGGTGCCAGAAAGTATAATCATTTTTGTTTGCGATAAAATGGTGTATAATAACGCACCCCTAGAGGGTATAGATGTATATTTTTTATACTAACTCGATGTTATATACTGTATATAAAATCGAGTTAGTATAAAAAATAAACAGAGCTGTGCGTTATTATAATCCATTTTATCGCAAACAAAACTGATTATCCTTTCTGGGACGTTATTGGAAAATAGCATTTCAATATTTGTATATACAATACACGACCGATCGAGCAAATGTTGAATTTACTTGTTAAGCTAAATCTTTTTTAGATTATTTGATTTTTTTCTTTGTGTGTTAGGACCATGATTATAATGGGCTAGGGCCTTGTGTCCCCTATCCATAACATTGTCCGGACGAGAAATGGTCGCAACTCATGGGCGTCCCTCACCGCTCAACCACTCGATCAGAATACAACCCCAGGCGTTAAAGGACCAGGCCGAAACCGAATTAGCACCATCGAAAATCATTTCAGCCGAGACGGTCGAGTTTATTAAGAGTAATATTGGCGGTGAAAAATATAAGGAAAACTTCGAAGAATGGTGTAATGAGCTTAAAGAGTACGACACCACAACGGCATGCGGCCGGGTATGGGGTTCCGAATATATCGCATATAGATGTCGAACATGTGCTTATAACTCCTGTATGTCCTTATGTGCCACATGCTTTGAAGAAGGCGACCACGAGGGCCATGACTTTAATATGTTTCGGTCAGGGGCCGGCGGAGCGTGCGATTGTGGTGACACCAATGTAATGTCACAAAAGGGTATTTGCCAACGGCACCAGGCATGGTTGATTTATTGGAATTTTTTTTTGGACGTGTATACCAGCAGTGGGGTACTTTCGCGACCATTTGTGGTCGCGAAAAAACCCGTTCATGAGTACTTTCGTGACCACACCATTTGGTCGCGAATTGTTGTTTAAAATATCGTTTCGCGACCACTGTTTTAAGTAGAAAAAAAATGTTCGCGAAACCATATTTTGAACAACAATTCGCGACCAAATAATGTGGTCGCGAAAGTACTCTTCACAGTAAACCAAGGTAACATGACAAATTGCCACATAGTGAACTGATTTTAGTTATGGTAGATTCGGAAAATGATTTCCGATTTTACCGTAACCAAAATCCGTTCACCATGTGGGAATTTTTCATACGGTACCGACGGCAATTAACAAAATTTTATCAATCCTTTATATAGGCGAGCCAGAGGCTGAAAAAGAATGTTCCCGATGATTTATTAACGCCCTCGACGGGCCTCATTGTAAAGATATTGCATCGCGTACTGCATGACCTTAGAACCATGTTTCAACGGTCTATTGATTTCGACGCCTTTTATGGTACAATTAATGATTCGTTAGACGAAGAGGACCAAACCTCTAGGGAGATAAATAAACGGGAAAAAATTGAAAGACAACTTGTACCATATAAGGCACAGCCAGAGATTGGGTATTGTAAGTGACTTATAAGGTCCTTTTTTACTCGCCGCCCTCTAGGGTGTCAAATTACAACTTGCTTGAAATGGGCCGTAATAGTACTTATTCGATCTGATTTTTAATGGCGATCACGAATATGCTATTAATTCTCAAACCTGAAACTTGACCCCTTTCTGGCCACTTTTCGATCAAAAATGGGTCAAATTGCAACTATCTTGAAATCAACATGATTCTATAGGCAGCTTTTTTAAGCCATCTTGGATCATGTTGCCCGATTTCAAGATAGTTGTAATTTGACGGTCAAATTTTGACCCATTTTTGATCGAAAAGTGGCCAAAAAGGGGTCAAGTTTCAGGTTTGAGAATTAAAAGTATATTCGTGATCGCCATTAAAAATCTGATCGAATAAGTACTAATACGGCCCATTTCAAGCACGTTGTAATTTGACACCCAAGAATATATATTCTTTGACCTTATTCGGTATCGGGAGATTTCAGACTTTTGTGCGGGGTCAGAAAATTGATTACAAGATATGTGTAAAACTCCGATTTAGTTTGAATACATTTAAGGAGGTGAGTGACCTTTTGTTTACAAATAAAACTGAAAAACAAGAAAATGACCCTTAGAAATATTTTTGGTCGTTTTATCAGTTGACTAAGGCTTCCTGATTATAATAAAGTCCTTCCAAGTTCATTCGGAATTGTAAATCTAGAAAATTTCGACATTTGAAAATTTCGACAAAACACGATTATGAAAAAAATGCTTGTACTATTAGTGGAAGTAAAATGTTCTGAAACNACATTTTGTATGTGCGCGAAATTTTCCGTCTATTATCAATTTCGCGCACATGATTTTGTGCGCGAAATAGATTATAGGGCTAATTTTTCGCGCACATTTTTTTTGTGCGCGAATTTTTTCGTTTTTTGGCGCACATTGAGTATTCAATAATTTCATTTTCTCTAGAGTTGTTTTTCAAACTCTAATGGTTAAAAAGGTTTAATGATCAAATATGAAATATGGGTGCAATGAATTTCTCTAAACTTTGTAGGAAAACGTTGTTGAAAAATTTCGGTAAAACGTAAAAACTAAAAGTCCAAGATCTGAACAAAAAAATAAAGCATTTTTTTTTTGCAATCTAGAAAACATGACTGTGGACTACATGTAAATTACAAAATTATACTCTGGTATAAAATAATTTCAGCTCATTTTTGACTTTTTCTTTTTTTTTGACTTTTAAATACTAACTAGCAAAAACAAAATAAAAAAATGTGGTAATTTAAAATCTAGAATATTTTTAGACCGAATCGAACAAACACTACATAATGGTCAAAGATCATTTTTGAAGCGAAAGATTTGAAAATCTATTTGAAAATCTATTTCTTATCTAATATAAACAATAAAATATAACATTCATTCATGAGTTCCTATAAACGGTTAAACGGCTGAAAATACAGATAAAAATGTGCGCGAAAAAACTAGAAAATTCGCGCACAAAATGTGCGCGAAAAAATTGGAAATTTCGCGCACAAAAAATGTGCGCGAAAAAATTGGAAATTTCGCACACATAAATGTGCGCGAAATTGATGGGGTCCCAAAAATGGGTCAAATTACAACTATCTTGAAATCGGGCAAAATGATTCTATAGGCAGCTTTTTTAAGCCGTCTTGGATCATGTTGCCCGATTTCAAGATAGTTGTAATTTGACCCATTTTTGATCGAAAAGTGGCCAAAAAGGGGTCAAGTTTCAGGTTTGAGAATTAAAAGCATATTCGTGATCGCCATTGAAAATCTGATCGAATCAGTACTATAACGGCCCATTTCAAGCAAGTTGTAATTTGACACCCAAGAATATATGTTCTTTGACCTTATTCGGTATCGGGAGATTTCAGACTTTTTTGCGGGGTCAAAAAATTGGTTACAAGATATGTGTAAAACTTCGATTTATTTTGAATACATTTTTTTAAAATTTATTCTTTGGAGAAAAATCTAATGATAAACCCCTTCAATACCCATATTGGTAGTTTACTGACGGCTTCACAAAGTTAATTGAATTTCTGACCGTTCTCGTTCAGACCGGCACTGCCATGCAAGATTTAGTAGCAACAATACTCAATGTAAAAATTTGCGATTTTGAGTCGTTTGAATCACACGAGGAATCACGCAAAGAATTTTTCGACTTAAGGCAGGATGTATATCAACGACATGAAAATCTCAATCAAGAACTCAAGTTACTGGTATCAATTAACAGCAACGTCTAAATGGTTTTATTTTTCTTTATAGCGAAAATTCCATTATGGTAATACGCCGAAATTTTCCCCCTTCGGATCAGCTACACTCCTTAGAAGGGGAAAATTTTGGCTGATTACCTTTTCGACCAATAAATGTCATTTTTGGGCAGGAACCGTGGCTTTTCGGAGAAAACGCTTTTTCCGAGTAACTGGAAGAAAAAATGTTTTTTCTGGGAATAACTTATAAGGTCTGAAATTTATGCCCGCTAAGGGCAAGTCAGTTTTTCTTTTAACTTGACGTTAGGTTCCTTAAGTTTTTTTTTTAAGATAAATAATGTTTTTTGGTTTGTTGTTGACTCCTGGTGGCACATTATTTCTATAAAATTATGTCTTTCTAAACTTTTGTAACGTTTTTTTTATTTGGTCTTACACCCGCACCTTCTTTACACTGCATGATATATACGGTATATGTCATGCAGTGTACAGGGGTGCGGGTGTAAGACCAAATACAAAAAAACGAATTGACCATAATGCACTTGTCAAAAACTGAAATGGCCTTACAATCGTTTGAAAAAATAAATTGTATTTAATATACCACAAACTTATTAAAAGTTTCCCGAAAAACGTTTTCTTTGATAAACAGTTTCGCTTCAAAAAGTGAATTCTGACACCCCGTACCTTATAATCGACACATAAAAACATTACAAAAATGATACCGTAAAGCAGGACTCCGAGCTGAAAATGTTTCAAAATTACGTTATTAACGAAAAATCCTCTGTTTTGGAAGAGTTTGTTTTTTGGCTATCTCGTTTGCACTATCCCGACGCACTTAATCACTTCTTTTTACACTTACTACCTAATGATGAGTACAAAAAGTGTTTGACGAGGGCGTTTGTTAACAATTACACATTCACTGCTTTCTCTCTCACACTCTCAAAGGAACCCGATTCACTAGCCAATCGAATTGTCCATATAAGCCCGGGTGAGAAAATACGTTCAACTTTTTACACCTCTTGTCCAGTTATCTGGCGACTAATTATCTTGCCGAAATATCACATTTTCATCATTTTTTCGTAAAATGTCATAATTTTTT
>SCLG01000038.1:455987-486497 GCA_004367875.1 Oikopleura albicans
TTGTTTTTTGGCTATCTCGTTTGCACTATCCCGATGCACTTAATCACTTCTTTTTACACTTACTACCTAATGATGAGTACAAAAAGTGTTTGACGAGGGCGTTCGTTAACAATTACACATTCACTGCTTTCTCTCTCACACTCTCAAAGGAACCCGATTCACTAGCCAATCGAATTGTCCATATAAGCCCGGGTGAGAAAATACGTGCAACTTTTTACACCTCTTGTCCAGTTATCTGGCGAGTAATTATCTTGCCGAAATATCACATTTTCATCATTTTTTCGTAAAATGTCATAATTTTTTGGCCTACAGGGGGGTTGGTTATGAGGTCAGCCATTTGTGCCGTTATAAGGTCAAGTCAGTTTTTCTGCACTAAGGTCAAGTCAGGTTTTGGGAAAAATCTTTAAAATCATGTCTTTTTACGTTTTTTTTAATGAAGACCTCTCCCCGCTGGCACATTTTTTCTATAGAAATGATGTCTTTTTACACTTTTTTTTCTATAAAATAGTGTCTTTTTAAACTTTTTATAGAGTGAAAACCATAATTTTCTGGGGAAAATCTTAAAAAAATTGAACTTTTTTTCTCAGCATTAAGGTCTTTACGTGCAAACAAATTTCTGGTTGGTTATAAGGTCAAGTCAGTTTTTTAGACCTTGACCTTATAACCAACCCCCTGTACGCAAGTATCTTTTTTTTCATCCAGTCAACAGTGTTCAATTGCTTTCTAATGAAGGACTCGTAAAGGACATGGTAGAGGACAACGGACTTCTCGACATTTTTTTAAATTCTTTGACACTTTTATTCAAGTCGACCTTAACCCCCGCAAATAAAAATGATCCGATGAACATGAGCCGCGTTGTTAACTGTCACCAGCCACTTGTGCAAAAAACGGTTTATTGGTCAATTGTGTCCGATTATAACAACATTATTCATCACCAGTCGGTGGCGAAAAGTCTAATCGACAAAATTGACGTACTAAAAAAGTACTTGAGTATTATTACATGGTTCACCGGGATGGATGTTCAAGTACGAGCGCTTAGGGAGCATGTAGGAAGGTGTCCCACGTTGTTTTACACCAAAAATATTATCCCAAAATCATAAAAATTAAACAATAAATAACGGGGTGTAATAAAAACAAATAACAGGGTGAAACATAACGGGGTGTACATAATACATAGTATGTACTACATATGCGGATAATTTGAGTATTAACTCCCAGCGGGAAGTGTGTGTATATAGACACACAACTTGTTTGTTGGCCGATTTTAGGCATATGGAGGCCCCGTAGGTCAAAAGTTTTGCCGCAAAACAGGTATTGCTGACCCCCCTCAACCTTTCGAAAAAAATACATTGACGGTATTTTTTGCGTAGGTTGGAGATTTCAAACAACTCTCTAGGGGGCCCTGGTGGCCCAAATCAATTTCTGAATAGTTAGATCGACGTAGTTTGACGAGCTCTCTACAACTTGGCTTTTCCAGTTTTTTTTTATTATTACGAATTATTGTGAATTTTTTAAGTGCGTGTTTATATACACAGTGTATTACACACGCACAATTGTTGGGCGTTGGGAAAAATCGGAGCGTTGCGTTGGGCATTCGTGCTAAAGGATTCGATAAAAATTGTAAGAAAATAGCCCTTTAACGAAATTTCAGTTTCTCAAAAAGTAGCCCTATAACGAGATTTTAACCCTATTTCTGTTCTCTTGGACACTTTCTTTTAAAGAGTATGATCGTATGTTTTATGTTTCGTTTTATTTGGAAAAAGAAGGCGCCGCCGTTCCTTTATCGGGCATTGTGAGCATTATCAAAAATAAATTGCTGTCGGAAGCGCAGGTCCTTAACCTCTGGAATGCCGCTATTGAAGAATATGACGACTATATCAGCAGGACGTCGCGTACGGATGCCTTAGATGGGACTTATCTAAATCAAATTTCATTTTGCCTCGCCTTGCCACGTCTTATCAGCTCACTATTTTATCATATACGCTCCAATTATGCGAATATTAATCTGACAGAATCCATTAAAAACTTTGACGGATATTCAGGCTTGTGGTGTGAATTTCCAGTTTACTTTTTATAGGGTTCCGAACTTAAACTTATAAATTTTAAATTAAAATGGTTAATTTGGTTTAACAAGATCAATATCAATAATCAGGCCAAATTCCAGGGGGTTATAAGTTATAACGGCACAAATGGCTGACCTTATAACCAATCCCCTTGAAATTTGGCCTAATTATTGATATTGATCTTGTAAAACCAAATTAACCATTTTAATTTAAAATTTATAAGTTTAAGTTCGGAACCCTATAAAAGATAAACTTGAAACTATAACTTATAAGGTAAACTCAATTTTTTTTTGCACTAAGGTCAAGTCAAATTTTTTGAGACACATGTTAATTTAGAATTTTTCCGAGCATCTTAAGGTCTTATCGTGGAAAAAAAATCAGATGTCTTTAAGGTCAAGTCAGTTTTTAGACCTTGACCTTATAACCAACCCCCCTGTAAGAGATATAAATTGACTACAATCCGGTATTTCCGGGTAAAATGACACCAAGGTGTCCCAATCCACAGAATATAGAGGCTGCCATATGTATGGCTAATGGATTGGGACACCGCGTGGATTTAACGGGCAAAATGGTTAAGTGTTAATACCGTCTATAAATATTATGTATATTTATTTGACACCGCTTGTTTAGGGCATAGTCTTTATGAGGGTTTTATATTGGACGCTTTTCATACAATTATTGGAATGCACGAAATTCGCGGCAAATTATGGGTCCGAAATGGAGACAATGCGCGCTCGCTGGTACACGTTTATCGACAGGCGCAATTTTGCGGGACAACATTTGACCTGGACCATCATCTGGTCCAAATGGCCTGGGCCAACCAGACACCGCATGCCATTTTAACCCATCTGCTTCGACGGACACGTATTGCACCGCTTATCTCATTACGGAACGTCACGGCGGATATTGACGAACATATGGATGGAGAAAAAACTGCCGCTATGCTCGAAGCCACGGATTATAAAAGTATCAACATAAATATTTAACAAAAAAACTAAATGGTGCTGTACAGGGGGTCTGGCTCTAAGGTCAAGTCATCTTGACCACCCTGTAGTCTGATAAGGTCTGAAGTTTTGACCTTTATACGGTTAAAATATCGATTTTAGACATTTGAATGTACATTTTGCAATATTGCTATACATTTTGCTATACATTTTGCAATATATGCTATAGCAAAAATAAGAACCCGTCTTTGTATTTTATTTGAGTACCAAATTTTCGGCTTTCACCATCTTCAGGGTATGATATACTAATACTGACAGAATGTTGAAAAATAATAAACAAACCGAAATTCCGGACGTTCTAGAATAATGTGTTTTTGAAAGAGAAGTAAGGAAGTGGGTAAACCTTCAAGTTTGGGTAATCCTTCTCTTTCAAAAACACATTATTCTAGAACGTCCGGAATTTCGGATTTGTTTATTATTTTTCAACATTATGTCAGTACAGGGGGGTCTCACATTAAGAGACGGTTTGCGATTTTTGACCAAAGTCCACTTTTGTCCCTTAATTTGTATTTTGTCCCTTAATTTGGTGTCCCTTAATATGAGACCCCCCTGTATATCATACGCTAAAGATGGCGAAAGCCGAAAATTTGGAACTCAAATAAAATACATATTTATAAGGTTAAGTCAGTTTTTTGACCTCTTCCGATGGTACATTTTTCCTATAGAAAGCATGTCTGTTTTCACTTATTTTTCTTTGGCCCCAAATAGTTAATTTTAGCTGTTCTTACAGGACAACTTGATCTGGTCGAAACCTGGTAAAGGCGAAAAATCATAAACGTTTTGGATAAAAATCATTTTTAACCGTTTTTAGGCTTTGGCCATATTTAAGTCTCGCCGTCTAAAGGTTTCACTATTTTCTGTCACGCCCAAATCAAGTTGTGCCTTGATTACTTCTTAAGGTTGCTTTTATAATTCATGACAGCAACTCTTACCGTCTTGCTCACTACAGTAGGTGTAACGAAATTAATTGGTAAGAAAAAACCACGCGACCAACTGAAGAAAGAAGTCGTTTGTCTGCTGGCGGTTTCTGAGCGCGGTCACGCCGAATTGACCGAAAACATACCCGGGCTGGGCGACGCGGCCGAATATGACGTCGGCAACTTTTCACTCAAAACCACCGATCTTGACGACGTCTTGCTTGAGGTCGCCGACTTTTTGCCCGGCCAACGCAAAGAACAGGATAGGATTTAAAACATCACCATTTGACCATTTTCTGCTGCTCGCTACGTTTGGTTCGGGGTTAACTGTGCAAGTGGTGTCTAAGGTCAATTGACCTAGGGGTCTGCCTGTGCAGTTGTTTGCACCCAGGTCAAGTCAGTTATTTTTTAATAATCCTTTTATAAGGGGCGGTATAAGCTAAACAAAAAAGGGTGGTCTCTTTATGATCCGATATTTTCTCTTCACCGGACAACGCTGCTGCGCGACAATGAAAATGGGAAAATGAATTATGTAACGTATATGCAGGAGAAAGAACGAATCGATGGAGAGTTTTTAAAGGCTTCGGTCGAAATTGGACTAAATATCTGGGTACAGTCTGATTTGGGCGAATACCGAAATTGGCCAAACCTGAAAATTGAGAACAGCTGAAAATTTGCGTTGTAAGCAGAGATGCACACTTCGGAAAATTTTCTTGCCCTACCCGATTCCGTACCCGCGGGAAAAACTCCGGTAACTTACCAGACTGTAAGACTGTTACCGATCTTTTTACCCGAGTTTTACCCTAAAATTACCCGAGTTTTCGAAACGGTTACCCGACTTGACCCTATTCCAACCCGCGGGTAAAAATCGAGTAACTTTTCACACGAGTTTACCCGAGCTCAAAAAAGTTGTCCAACCCGCGGGTAAAACTCGGGTCGGAATCCGGAAATGTTTTTTCGCTGTTTTAGAATTCAGCCGTTTACAAGTTTCGTTGATTTCAGATTCCGCCATTTTATATATTTGCCCAAATAGGGCTGTGTATTCATGCCTGGGTCCTAATTTCGATCTGAATTTGTAGGAACCTACACAAAATCAAATTTATGGCATTCCGTACACAGCCCTTCCTGATGATGTCTCCGAAGAGTACAGTGGGTTATTTCGTCTGTTATCATCACCGCACACCCATTCAATTATTTACACAATTTTATGGAAGTTTCATGATCCAGCGGGGATCCATAGAGGCGTGACAGACCGCGCACTTTCGTATGTTTTAGCCCTTCTTGATTGGACAATTAAGGACCCGATTGAAGAATTACAAACTTGCAATTTTATGAATAAATTTCGTTATTTTTTTTGGCGTTTCAGTTTGTGATTATAAATATAAACTGACAATTCGCAACCGGATATGAGGCACACGACAAAAGCGTTGACGTAAGTGGGTACAGCGAGGGGTCCTTGATTGGTCAGTCACCAGATGATTGGAGTTTTTTCCAGTCAGAGAACATCTTCGAAAACGCCCGAAAATTGATCGCAAAATATACCTACAGGGCAGTCTCACATTAAGAAACAGAATTAAAATTAAAGGATACTTTAACCGAAAATATTCAAATGAAAGGAGGGCTTGTTTCGAAAAAAGATTCCAGAAATTCAAAAATCGAATAAAACGTTCCTTAATGTGAGACCCCCTGTACAGAATAGAAGACAAGCCTACCAAGGACACTTTAGAAACTGAAGTCGAGGAAAAGTTGAAAAGTGAACAAGGCCATTCTGGTTATATAAATATGGTTCATGAACAGATATTCAAGGAGGGTGAACCAAGTAGCGACGGAAAAATGACCGGCCTTATAAACGACGGAAACGGCGAATCGATCATTTCAATGCTTCTTAAATTACATATACATTTGAATGGCGGAAGGAACGGTTAATTATTTATTACAGTCCTTAACCCTTTATCGGACGCTTTTTTGGCCAAAATGGGGTGATTCTAATAAAAAAATGACCTCTTTTGTGACGATGCTCATTTATTGGACGCTATTTTCCAGAACCGAAAACGTCCGATAAATGGTTAAGGACTGTATTTCAATAAGGCCCATTTTGTATTTTATAACAAAACATTTCTCGAAGAGGGAGTTTACCACGTTTTTCGAAAGACCCGGTGCCTTTTTGGGGTGAAGGGTACACCCAATTAAAAACCCCATTTAGGAGTACTTTCGCGACCACACCATTTGGTCGCGAATTGTTGTTCAAAATATGGTTTCGCAACCACATGGTCGCGAAATGGTGTTTTAAACAAGGTTTCGCGACCATTTTTTTCTACTTAAAAACTGTGTTCGCGAAACCTCACCCAAAACACCGTATTTTGAACAACAATTCGCGACCAAATGGTGTGGTCGCGAAGTACCCCCACTCCCTTTTTAGACAGCATGTTAATGCCTAAATATGCTTAATCCGAAAAAAGATTTAATTATACTTTTGGGGAGGCAGTGTCCTCTGTGCCGCGAATTCAAAACTTGATTGCCGAACTTCTAAATTCATTTGGCCTTCGGTCCCTCGACTGCCGAAAATATATTGAAAATCTTATCGATGAGCTCAAGCCAAAAGAGGCGTCGGCCGAAGACCAGCGGGCCGAACGAAAACGAAAGGCTAAAGAAAAGCAAAATAAACTCATGGAAAAGATGAAGGCCGCACAAACCAAATTTTTGAATAAAAATGAAACGGCGCTCAATGAAATCGACGAGGATACCGACGATCGCCCGCTGTGTTGCGTTTGTCGCCAGGCAGGAGATGATCTCGGTAGGTGGTGAAAAAATGGGATAATGGTCGTTTTTTACCCCCACCCAAAAAATATCTCTTTTAGAACGGGATTTGCGGGAAAACCAATGAAGATTTTGATAGTTAAAATGTGTATAATTCCTTACGTAGAGGCGCATTTCAAAAGAGGGGGGAAAAGGAGGGGCAATATGCCGACACGGAATACTAGAAACGCTCGACCGCTTTTCATGAAACTCAACCGGTAGAAAATATTGGGGCTAAAATTTTTGAAAACATTTCAAGAGAAAAACCGCTATAACTCAAGAACAATTCGGTGTATTTTTTTTTTAAGTACTCAAAAGATGCAAATTTTGACGGTGAATTTTTTGGTATGGGTGAACTTATAATCCTACAGGTTAAATTTTAATCGTTAAAGAGGTTTATTTCGCGGCAATTTTTGAGTTATAACGGTTTCTGTATTTTAATGGATTAAAATTAAATACTGATGTATTTTTGAACTGTAGTATTTTTTTATTCGGTATTTTTGCGGTTTTTAAATTTTAAATCAGTATCAAGTTATGGTTTCAATCCGAAATTTTCCAACATTTTTGCACCAATATTTTCTGGTTTCATTGCTATAGCAAAAACCCTTTAGGACTAAAGTCTATATCTCCGTCGATTTTCCCAAATGGTCGTTCCTTTTTTGTTCATTTATTTATAATTAAGACGTTGTATAAGGTTAATATTCAGCACACATTGGATATACCGTGGTCTCGCGCACACTGTCGGGTCGCCAAGAGTTCAAACACAATCAATATCTATTAGAGAAGGAAACAAAAGGAACGCTTGCAAATATAAAGTAACCTTCAAATTTTACTCATCATGAAAGTCGCCGAAGATACTCGAGAAAGACGTATTTCGGAGAAAACGAATAAAACGTTGACCGAATAAAACGTTAATCGAATAAAACGTTGATCGAATAAAACGTTTTGCAGGGAAATTTTAATGGACTTTCTCGTAGAAATTACATTTTTTGAAGGACATTTTTTGAGTACAGTGGTGGCTGTATATAATGTCTCACGAACGGGAAAAGTGGTCGTTTATAAGGTCTCACGAACGGGAAAAGTGGTCGTTTATAATGTCTCACGAACGGGACAAGTGGTCGTTTATAATGTCTGACGAAAAAAAGTCTCCAAGAAAAGTGGTCGTTTATAATGTCTGACGAAAAAAAGTCTCCAAGAAAAGTGGTCGTTTATAATGTCTGACGAAAAAAAGTCTCCAAGAAAAGTGGTCGTTTATAATGTCTCACGAACGGGACAAGTGGTCGTTTATAATGTCTCACGAACGGGACAAGTGGTCGTTTATAATGTCTCACGAACGGGACAAGTGGTCGTTTATAATGTCTCACGAACGGGACAAGTGGTCGTTTATAATGTCTCACGAACGGGACAAGTGGTCGTTTATAATGTCTCACGAACGGGACAAGTGGTCGTTTATAATGTCTCACGAACGGGACAAGTGGTCGTTTATAATGTCTGACGAAAAAAAGTCTCCAAGAAAAGTGGTCGTTTATAATGTCTCACGGATCGATTTTTTTATGCTATAAATTATAGCCTATAATGTCTCACGGATCCACTTTGGTCGTGAGACATTATAGGCAGCCACCACTGTAATAATTATCTTCGAATAACTTTTTTTTCAAGAAACGTTTTTTTCCGAATCACCGCTGTGCCTCGACGATCCTTCTCAGCGTGTCACCGAATTGCTGGTGCTATTTCCTGCGTATTTTAACGATTTTAAAATAAGATTATGCATTATTTTCAAGCTCTGTACAGATACCAAAACTGTTGGTAAATACAACCGGGAAATGATAGATTCATTGCACGGCGTCTTAAATTTTTCAAATAAAGACTCGTTATTTTCCACTCCTACAGGTAAGAAGACAAAATGCTAAAAAAATAATTACATCTGTTAATTACATCTCTAGTGGTCTGATTATAAGGTCTCAAGTTGTGACCGTTATAAGGTCAATTCCGTTTTTTGTACTAAGGTCAAGTCAGTTTTTTTTTGCACAAAGGCCAAATAAGTTTGTTGAGAAGCATGGTTTTCGGGAAAAATATTTAAATCATCGCTTTTTTAACGTTTTTGTTTTGGATAAAACCCCCTTAAATGAAAACAGGATGTACAGGGGGGTTGGTTATAAGGTTAGCCATTTGTGCCGTTATAAGGTCAAGTCAGTTTTTTTGCGCTAAAGTCAAGTCAGTTTTTTTCAGGCACTAACGTCAAGTCAGTTTTTTTGAGTGACTTTTTGGGAAAAAATCTTTAAAATCATGTCTTTTTACGTTTTTTTTGAATGATTTTCATTGAATATCAGACTATATGTTAAAGGTTGGAAACCCGAGCTTACCATAAAAGCCTGTGGCCATATGATTCATCCAAAATGTTGTCAACGTCCCAATCAAGAAGTTAACCCCGAGGCGGCTGATAAGTACGTGGATTTTGAGATTATCTGCCCCGTTTGCCGCCATTATTCCAACATTCTTCTGCCATCCTGGAAGAACGTCCCAGTTGAAGACAAGCTCAACGAAACGACTCTCATACAGCTTGCCGACTGTATCAAAGACAAAAAATATGAAAATCAAGTGATGAATAATCACTTCATCAAGTCCACTGAATCCAACCTACCGGAAGCCGAGCGAATAGGTATATATACATGGGGTCTGGTTATTAGTAGGTTGCCCGCAACTTTCGATTTTCTGGATACTATTAAAAAACTTAAAAATCGCTCTTAGGCGCCTAGGAGTTAAATTTTAGTGTAAATAGAGTGTCTAATTATTGGATTTGGACAGTTTTTGATGTTGCGGCCACCCTAGTTATAGAATCGTAAGTTGTGTTTCAAATAAAATCATTAAAAGTTTTAATTTAAAACCATTAATTACTTTTTGGGACTAATTAATTTTAAGATATTTAAGATTTAAATAAAATTATTTAATATTATTTAAATTTAATTGATTATTCAATTTATTATAAAATTATTAATTTACACCTAAGATCAAAATTACAAGTTTGTTAAGGGGCTGTAAAAAGGCATACAGGGGGGTTGGTTATAAGGTCAGCCATGTGTGCCCTTATCAAGTCAGTTTTATTGCACTCAGGTCAAGTCAGTTTTTTGAGTAGCATGCTTTTTGGGGAAAAATCACATTTTTTTCTATAGAAATCATGTCTTTTTACACTTTTTTTTTATAAAATACAGTCCCGAACTTCCAATTGTGCAATTTGCGTTTCCGAAACACGTGCACAATTGGGTAAATTCCAATTTCGTAAAATTGACATTATCAAGTTAACTACTAGTTTTTATGGCGTTTTCGAGTCATAGATATACGCAAAATTGATTCCTTTATCGTTTAGAACAAAAAAAATAACAAATTGAATCAACATATTTTGTTTGGCAAAGCAAAAAGATTTTTTGCCAGTCTCGTAAAATTTGCTGAAAAAGTGCACAATTGGGCAGTCGTGCACAATTGGAGGGTGCACAATTGGAAGGTCGGGACTGTAGTGTCTTTTTTAACTTTTTTTTAGAGTGAAGGCCATAATTTTTTGGCGAAAATCAAATAATAAAACAAAATTAAATTTTTTCTTAAGACTTTAATTATAATTAAGGTCTTTTTGTGGAAAAAAATTCTGGTTGGTTATAAGGTAAACTCAGTTTTTCAAAGTGCATTAAGGTCAAGTCAGTTTTTTAGACCTTGACCTTATAACCAACCCCCCTGTACTGTTTCTTCTTTGAAATCATATTTCAATGTGATTCCAAAAAAAAACTTTCGGGCTTCCTATTTAGAACTTATATTTTAGCAACTTTGGAGAAGATTTCTGAGGATATTTTCAAAGGGTTATACGATCAGTACCAAAACATTACCGACAGCGAAAATGTCGAAATCGACGTCGATATTGTCGAATCCGTTGCGTCTATCGAAAAAAGAGACAAGAAAATTTTTATTGTCAATCGATTACGCGAAATTGTCGAAAGCGAAATCGTCGCTGCCGACTACGAGATCGACAAAGACCTACAGGGCAGTGGTTATAAGGTCTGCGATTTCCACGGCTCAGCTTAAAAATGGAGAACAACGAAAACGGAGAAATTTTTTCCGGTTTCAATTTTCTACGTTTTCATGTTTCTCCTTTTTCCCGGAAAGAATAAAACTTTATATTTTGGTATTCGACCATATTGCCCTCTGATTTTTACAATTAGAACCGCTAAACACCGACCGGTTGGTACTGAAGCCCCTAGCTATAATGTAATTTTTAACCAAATTACCCTTATAACCACCTTGTGTAGGTTTCATATCATCGACCCCCATTTGTACAAGTTTTTGAGTCATTTCAAGTGTTGTGGCGGCGTGAGATGACCGAGGGTACATTGCGCGTACAGCTCGCGCAAATTTTGAAATTCTTCAGGTTGTGTTTAAAGTGCAGTAATGCCTCAACATCTACAATAATAAAGGGGTCTTTATAGTAGTGTAGAAAATGAGAACTGGATCCTTACACATGAGAATCAATGTATACAGAAATACGTACCGCAACCGAGAAAGTTTTTCGCCGAAGTTATGCGAAATACGTATTCGGAGAAAAAACCACATGGTACAGAGGAGTTGGTTATAAGGTCAGCCATTTGTGCCGTTATAAGGTCAAGTCAGTTTTTTTGCACTCAGGTCAAGTCAGTTTTTTGAGTAGGATGCTTTTTGGGGAAAAATCTTTAAAATCATGTCTTTTTACGGTTTTGTTTTGAATGAAGACCTCGCTGGCACATATTTTCTATAGAAATCATGTCTTTTTACACTTTTTTTCTATAAAATAGTGTTTTTTTTTAGCTTTTTTTAGAGTGAAGACCATAATTTTTTGGGGAAAATCAAATGTCAAAAATAAAATTGAACTTATTCTCATCAATAAGTTCTTATTGTGAAAAAATTCTGGTTGGTTATAAGGTCAAGTCAGTTTTTATACCTTGACCTTATAACCTACCCCACTGTAGCAATTTGAGCTGGATAAGCATTCCTGCGAAAAAACATAAATGGGCCCTCGACCAGAGGTCGACACGCGTAACCCAAACGGGTTGGTGACCCGAGTTTTACCCGAAACGGGTAATCACGGGTAACTTAACGCAACTTTTACCCGCGGAATTGGAATCAGGTTCGACAAGAAAAAAAAAATTGAATGATCTCTGCCCTCGAACGCTTCCAAAAAACCCTCGCGTTGTGTGCACATCTCCTGTAGCACAAAGTGTACTTAGGCACAGCGTGATTTGGCGGAATACAAAAAAGTTCGATTTCTGGGGTACTCATTTTAACACATGCTCAGCAATGATTCACTCGAAAACGATTGTCAGGGAGTGGTCAATGGCGTTTCTTTAATTTTCCGGGATCCATTTGTGTTACTGCTCGAATTGCTCCTCACACTCTATCCACTTAGTGCCGAGCAAATACGTCTCTTAATTAAAACTGTCTTCAATCTCGCATTTATATCCGCTGTTGTGCGCATTTGTGTTGACATGGGTTCGGCTAATGTTAAGTTGTGGAATGAAAACAACCAAAAGTCATCGGGCTCCTATCTACGTGATTTAGGTAGTTTTTTTTTAGATGGTCCCCTTTTTGCTTGCATAGCCAAATTTTTAAACTAGGGTTAAGAAATTTGCGCAGTGTTTAATAATTTCTGTTTTGCATTTATTTCGACCCCGATGTACCGGAAATTAGACGGACAAAAAACTTAAAATGCCGGTTTTTCGAATTTTTTTTTTGTTCTTGGGTTATACCGTATAACCTAAAAAAACTTCGAAAAACCGACATTTTAAGTTTTTTATCCGTCGAATTTCCGTTACATTGGGGTCGAAATAAATGCAAAACAAAAATTATTAAACACTGCGCAAATTTCTTATAGCTTATACCGTATAAGTTATACGGTTTAGTATACCTATTATGTTCGAGTTGCCTGCTCCGAGGCAAAAATAATGGGCCACCTAAAAAAAACTACCTTAGTAACGCTCGTGATGAAACAGAGGTTTAATTTTGATCTCATCGACGACACTCACCCAGGTATATAAAGGACGCCAAGCCACATTGGTGCTTTTTTTGGGTCCAGCAAATAACGGAAATCCGTTCAAAATCAATCAATTGATTTTTTGAAACGTACAAGCGTTATTGGTTAAACAAGTAAACGTCAGTAATTTTGACCGCTATAAGGTCAAGTCAGTTTTTTCAACATAAATCCTGTCTCACTTTTTGGGCGAAGACCTCCAACAGCGCCTGTAGAATACTCGGAAAAGAAAAGTTTTAAAAAGTTACAGGGGGTGGTTCTAATAAAGTTTGACAGTTTGACCGCTATAAAGTCAATCTGTTTTTTTTTTCAAAATAAATCATACAGGGGGTCGGCAAATAAGGGTCGGTTTCGTGTTTTTACCGACACTTATTTGGCGAGCTCAGGATAAGCACATTTTATTGCTGATACGGTATGAAAGTATGTTTTTTGCGTTTAATTTTTTATTCTATAATTTTTAAAAGTAAATTAGACATTAAAAACAATTTTAATTAATTCTGTCGATAAGCGGACAAGAAAATAGTAATAAATATTATTAGGTATCAATGTTAAAATCAGCGACCCTTATTTGGCGCAATAATATTTTTCTCCGAAAAACGCGACCCTTATTTGGCGCGATCGATCCTTATTTGGCGCGACCGACCCTTANCCAAACTTGCAGGTTTACCCACTTCCTTACTTCTCTTTCAAAAACACATTATTCTAGAACGTCTGGAATTTCGGATTTGTTTATTATTTTTCAACATTCTGTCAGTATTAGTATATCATACCCTGAAGATGGCGAAAGCCGAAAATTTGGTACTCAAATAAAATACATGCTATAAGGTCAAGTCAGTTTTTTCAACATAAATCCTGTCTCACTTTTTGGGCGAAAACCTCCAACAGCGCCTGTAGAATACTCGGAAAAGAAAAGTTTTAAAAAGTTACAGGGGTGGTTGTAATAAAGTTTGACAGTTTGACCGCTATAAAGTCAATCTGTTTTTTTTCAAAATAAATCATACAGGGGGTCGGCAAATAAGGGTCGGTTTCGTGTTTTGAAAAACCGACACTTATTTGGCGAGCTCAGGATAAGCAAATTTTATTGCTGATACGGTATGAAAATATGTTTTTTTTGCGTTTAATTTTTTATTCTATAATTTTTAAAAGTAAATTAGACATTAAAAACAATTTTAATTAATTCTGTCGATAAGCGGACAAGAAAATAGTAATAAATATTATTAGGTATCAATGTTAAAATCAGCGACCCTTATTTGGCGCAATAATATTTTTCTCCGAAAAACGCGACCCTTATTTGGCGCGATCGATCCTTATTTGGCGCGACCGACCCTTATTTGGCGAGAGGACCCTTATTTGAGGGGCCCTCTGTACAAGAAATCTTTTGTCAGGCACTCCAATTTTTTTCAAATGGGTTTAAGGGCAAGTCAGTTTTTGCATATAAGTTTTTAGCTTGATCTAATAACCACGTCATGTAAGAAATCTGAATTAAATTCTAAAACATATTTATAGTTCATGCAGATTGGTCAAATCTGGATTGGTACAAACTTTATAACCATGTCGAAACCAAAACTACGCAAATGATGATGCCTTTTCTAAAGGTTGCTTCTGTCATATTTAATCACTTTTTTCCAAACTGCCCGCTTCCTCCTGAAGGCGTCGGTCCAAAATCCGACTATATACTTCTTTCTTCCTACCTCAGTAAGTACTAAACATTGATTATAAGGTCATATCCTGATTTTTTAAGAAGTCTACAAGGGTTGGTTGGTTATAAGGTCAGCCATTTGTGCCGTTGTAAGGTCAAGTCAGTTTTTTTGCACTAAGGCTAAGTCAGTTTTTTTTTTGAGTAGCATGCTTTTTGGGAAAAATCTTTAAAATCATGTCTTTTTACAATTTTCTTGGATGAAGATAGGCACATTTTTTTCTATAAAACCATATCTTTTTGAACTTTTTCCTAGTACTTTAGACCTTAAGGTCTTATTGTGAAAACCAATGTCAGGTTGGTTATAAGGCCAAGTCAGTTTTTTAAGTGCATTAAGGTCAAGTCAGTTTTTTCGAGCAACAGTTTTTCGGAACATAAGCTTTTTATATATAATTCAAGCACTTCGGACAAAAAACATATTCTTCGAAAAAATGCGGTGTCCCTAAAGTTCTGACCATATTGATTTTTTTATTGATATAAATTTATTTTCAGAAATTGGCAAAGAGGGTGAACTAATGCTCAATGAGCAGAATTTATCGGACACCAAAACAGCAAGTCTGATAACATCAATCTTTAGGTAAGAATTCAAGACTCCCTCTTAACCCCCATGCACCGGAGCTACACACAGTGTGTTTTGCGGACTTTAAATGGCTCTCATTTTTAAACGAGTTCGAAAAACTACCACGCGTGAATTTTATAGAAGTCGAACTTTCTGAATTGAGTTCGCAAGATCACCTCTTCCACCACTTTTTTCGGAAAAAACGTAAAATTGGTAGTTAAACGCCTCCTAGCGGCTTAGTAGGGAAAGCTTTCTGGAAACATAGGAAGGACCAAAAATTACTGGGTTCAATACCTTTAACCCGTTGGGTATATAATCTTTTTTTAAATAAATATTTACTGTATCAGCATTTTCTTTCAGTAATTTCCGAAATATCAATAGCAGCCCTGGAGAGAAGGAGGTCATTATTCGTCTTCTCAAACAGCCGACCCTCTTTCAGAAACCTAGATTGCTCCAACCGCCCAGATTATTCCGTGATTTGCTAAATCACTATAATGCAGATAATCAATTTTGCTCGCGGTGTCAAGAGAAACCGAAAAAAAGTGTTATTTGCTTGGTGTGTGGAGAATTGCTATGCTACAATGAAGATGATTTTCGATCGCGAAATGAAATTAAAAATCCGTGTTTAAAGAAATTTGGAAACCCACCGGGTTCAAAGGGCACGGTTGTACAGTAAGTATAGTTTTAATTTTATTTTTCTTGGGTCAAAATCTCGTCTTTTTGAGCAAAAAACAAAATATATTGCGCACATTTTTATTTGCATTTTTAGCCGTTTGCCTGACGATCAGTTTTTTTTTATCTCTAAATAAATTTATTTTAGACATACTGAGAAATGTGGAGCTGGAAATGGCGTATTCTTCATCCTTTTTGATGTAACAATTCTACTCATCTATAAGAAATACGCAAATAAACGTTGGGGGTCAATATATCTGGATAAGTATGTTTTCTTAATTATGAAAATAATTTAAACGTCGTGAGCCGGTTCATTCGGGAGAAAATGTGATTACAGGGGAGGTGATCAATGCCAGCATAATAAATTGGGGGTTCTCTAAACTTTAAGAAAATTTAGAAACGTCTCTTACAAATAAGGGACGCTTTTTAACCGAAAAATATGATAGGTCGGAAATTCGGACTCCGAATAAAGACCACGCTCCACTATCCATCACCAACAGCACATACCAGAAATGGTACAAACATGGTTAATGCCTTAAAATTATCCTGATATTGTGGGCCAACTTAATAGCTAGGTCCCGTGAGCCACATACCGGAACCTAGCTATTACGTTGGCCCAAATCTCAAGATCATTTTAAGGTATTAACCATGTCTGTACAATTTCTGGTATGTGCTGTGGGTGATGAACAGTGGAGCTTGGTCGCACATCACTTTAAGTTCACTTTTCCAAATCGAAAATGAAGCGACAGCTTTTATGAGCTTGACCTTATGGCCACACCCATGTACCCCATATAAATAAATTTAGCCGAACACTTGTTCTTTTAGCAAATTGATAGAACTTTTTTTGTGTCCTTTCTTCCCCAATGAACGTGTGCACTGTGCAAAAACTTAATTGTTCAAATTATAACGTAAGGTACAATGAAGAAGATTACAAAATTCGACGTGGAAAGCCGCTCGTTTTATCGAAGGAGCGATTGGATTATCTCGAGCAGATTTGGGCAACTGGCTCCTTTAACTTGTAAGTTTTAAATTATAAATTTTAAAGGGGTTGAAAGTTTCAAGTTGAAAGTCTAATAAACTTGACTTAGGGATGTACAACAACTAACATTCTTTCGTTTAGAAATCGTGAATGGCGAACACATCATAATCGGATGTAAGAAATATATGAATGGTTATATTTTTAGATTCTTCGAAATATATAAATTACATACACCTGGTGTATGTATTACACCACCTAACCATCTAAAGTAACATTTTTTTTCTAAAAAATGTCTTATTTCAAATGCAGATTGTTATTTAAAATGGGTAGTGCGTAGGTTAAAACCATGGAAAACTTGAAAAAAGTGTTATTTCAAGTTCGAATTGTTATTTAAAATGGGTCATGCGTAGGCTAAAACCCTGGAAAACTAAAAAAAAAACTGTTATTTAAAATGCAAACTGTTAACCCAACTGGTGTTATCTCAAATGGTTAGGTGGTGTATGATATGTAGCTGTGGTCAAATCCGATAAACTTTTTTGGACTGTAAAAGTATTTTACTTCGGCGGTTCATCTTTGTCGGCTAATATTTTCGATGCAGTACTTTTCGAGTTGTTTAGGTCTTTTTTACGGAAAATTAACCAAGAAAAATACATATATGAAATATATTTATGTATATACGCGTATGTATTTATGTCTAGGAACTTCTAAATATTTTTATATATTAAATATATTTTTGTAAAATTTATATTTTTTTATATAATGTCTAGCATTGACTGTGATGCCATGGCAGTTTTTTGTGTCTTAAAATTTAACCTACGACACAAATTTCTGCCACATATGATTTACTGGGCACAAGTTTTTGATTTTGGAATCCTAAACATATTTGCCGTATTTTCCAATTTCGTATGTAGTTGTTTTCAAAATATACCTTAGATTCGAATAGTAATTTGTATCAATTCAGTGGGTTCCAACAAAAACTGACTATAATGAGTATATTTATAAGGTTTGACATATTGGCCGATATATGGTCAATTCAGTTTTTCTCAGCATAAATCATGTCTTTTTGAAGTTTTTTTTTTGCGAACGCTTCCGCCCGCCAATTTTATACAAAATTTTGTCTTTTCTGACTGTCCAATTTTTCAAATGGTTATAAGGTCAAGTCATTTCCATAAGTCAACGGAGGTTAAGTTTTTTGAACTTGGCCTTATAATAGCTGACCTTATAACCAACATTGCCTGTAAGCCAAAATACTGGAGTTTTTCACTGTCTTCATGGGCTTATCGGATTTGAGCCTCTTGGAGAAAATATAGGGGTCCAAAAACTTAAGCACGTACATACCCTTGTTTTTCATTCGGGTTTCTTTTGATGACCGGTCTTTAAAAAAAATAATGTTTATGTGTTTACAAAAGTAAAATTTTCCAAGATTATTTGGTATAAAGAACGCGCGTACTGTTCCATAAAGTACCCGTTTGCTGGAAGAAGTTGAAAGTTTCAACTTGAAACTCGTACGTTTTATCTTTTCCTTCGGTTTACATTTTTTGTTTGATTTTTGCTCTAAATGAACCCTTACTTTGACAATCATAAATTTCACAAATATTATGATTCAAGCTCTAGAAGTCATCTTTTTTATTTGAACTTCCAAATAAAAAAAAAGATGAATGTTTCAGTTTTTATATTATTTCATACGGGAAATTAAAAAAAAATGAAAGTCATTTTTGTATTTAAACTCATATGTTTTACGCGCCGCTTGATTTCGGAGAATATGTAAGTTGTAAAATTGACACACCCCATTACGATAAATCCCACTTTCTTCACAGACGCCAAGTAACTCGCGGTTATTTTAACTCTCGAACGACCGCATCTGTCACAGATACCATATGTCACATAGACAAAACCTGATTTGGGCTAATACAGAACAAGGCGACAAATTCGTCGTTTTTCGCCCTTTTTTGTATTGGCCGAAGTCAAGTTGTAACATCGCATACAATATGTGGTATAACTCATACCGTATGAGTCATACCACATAGTGTATGCGATGTTACAACTTGACTTCGGTCAATAAAGAAGAGGGTGAAAAACGACGAATTTGTCACCTTCTTCTGTATTAGCCCAAATCAGGTTCTGTCTATGTGACATATGAGTCATACCGTATGAGTTTATATTCTAATTTAATTTCAGTTTCTTTGAATCGTTGCGAACTGATATTTCGCGTGCGGCCCAGTTAGTCGTTTGAGAGTTAAGCTTTTCTTTCAACTTTTCACGAGACTTGTGTCAGCTTTTATTTTTTTTCTCACTGTTGACCGTTCGGTGAAAGAAAACTGTTCTCTGTAATGTTAACTATATTTCATTGTTTTTTTCAAGTACATCTGTGATGATATTTCAATCAAAAATAAATTTGCTTCCCCGTTTGACACATCTGCTCCGATTCTACTAAAATTCGAGCTGTCCTTAACTCATAGGGGGAAGCGCGTGTAAATAGACACGCAACGTGTTTTTTCGTCGATTTAAGGTATATGGAGGCCCCGTAGGGCAAAACGGATATTGGTGACCCCCCTCAACTTTTCGAGAAAATTCGATTGACAGTGTTATTTTTTGCGTAGGTTGGAGATTTAAAACAGGTCTCTAGGGGGCTCTGGTGGCTCAAATCAATTTCTGACTAGTCAGATCGACCTAGTTTGACGAGCTCTACAACTTGGCTTTACCAGTTGTTTTGAAATGTTGCGAATTAACTTCTTAAGTGCGTGTTTGTTTACACCCATTTTCCCCCTACGGGTTCCCAAAAACTCCTTCCCCCTAAGAGTTAACAGTGATGCACACTTTGGGTAGCTAACTGCCCACTTTTTTCTATTTGTAGCGCCTGATAAAAATTAACTGTTTTTTTCTGCATGCATTTTTGAATGCGTTTGTCGCCATGTCAGTATTTTTACTTGACCTTAAAATAAAACTCACTGATCCTTATAGCCATCATCTCCGAATAATATAAGAAGCTCATTTGTTAGTAGAATCAGTTCATTTTTCCAAAATTGCAACGTTATGTACAGCATTGACAGGACTGAAAACTAAAAATCAGGACGGTATGTGACACATACTATGTGTAGTGAATTTATAAAGCTATTGTTATATGCAGTGATGGGTTTTATATCATTATTTTTTTTTATTTCTGTAAAAGGCACCTTATGAATGCGGATATTGTGTTTTATGGTCCATAGATTGGCTCTACAGGAAAACGGTGAAAATTTGCCAAAAATGGCCTCTAAAATGCTCTCTAGCGCCAAAATTTGTCTCCTTTTTGAACTTTTTTTATTTCACCAACGTAATCTACGCATGAAACTGCATCATATGTGTGAGTTTTAGAAAAATTTATTTTTTTCTTTCAAATTTTTCTCCGTTTTCATGTTTCCCGGTTTTCCGATAGTACCCATGAGATATGGTTAATTCGCGAATAGTTTATTTATAAGTATACAATAGAGGCGCCTATATATACCCTAAACACATCCGGATTCACACGGTCGCGTGTAAAAATATGTACAAAATATTTCAGGGGCAGGTTTTTAGGATACTGAGAAAATCCAAGGCAAAAATCTTGAAACGTCTGTATAAATGCCCGGATGTTTTGTATGCTTTGCGCGGCCTAAACATCGCCGCCCCATAGACGTGATGCCCACGACTGTAAAGCCTTGATTATGCACCTTGCAAATTAAAGGACCGCCGCTGTCTCCTAATCACGGTTGAGTTTCTTGTTAAGGACAGAGTTTTATCAAAGTCGTGTTATACGCAGAAAGCAGTTATGAAAAAAGTTGTACATGAGGGTCTAGTTATAAGGTCGGGAGTTATAGGGTCAGCCATTTGTGCCGTTATAAGGTCAAGTCAGTTTTTCGCACTAGGGTCAAGTCAGTTTTTTTGCACTAAGGTCAAGTCAGTTTTTTCAGGCACTAATTTCACGTCAGTTTTTTTGAGTAGTATGCTTTTAGGGAACCAATCTTTGAAATCATGTCTTTTTACACTTTTTTTCTACAAAATAGTGTCCTTTCAACATTTTTCTAGAGTGAAGACCATAATTTTTTGGAGAAAATCAAAAAAAAAAAATCCGTTTTTTCCTAACTCTAAGGTATTATTATAGAAAAAAATTCTGGTTGGCTGTCAGGTCAAGTCAGTTTTTTTCAAAGTGCATAAAGGACAAGTAAGTTTTTTAGACCTTTACGGTAAAGGCTTTACCTTGTAACCAACCCCCTGTAGTTATATGGTGTTTCACAAATGCATTTAAGGTCGTGTGTTTTTACGGACCATATTTTAAGACTAAAGTTAAAGGCTTTAGTTAGCGCTTAAATATACCGAGATTCACGCCGAGATCCAGGTCGCTTAGCACACACGCAAGAACTTATTCTGCTTTTGTAACAACAAAGAAAGGTACAAATGTGTTTCGTGTTTTATAATTTCAAGAAAAACCTGAATAATGTGACTCTTTTTTGATCAAAAGTATAAAAATGTGATCAAAAACTACCGTTACCAAAAACTTCTAATTTTACCCATTAAAAATATTTTTTATGTTTTAGTAAATGTCACACTAATTGAGGCGGTCTCTTAGCTTTTGATTACAAAAAAATGCTTGATGATCGAACATTTGTGAGCTGAGTAATAGCAATTTTCCTACGACGCACAAATGGTGCACCCTGCGCGGTGCCCGGATTTTTTTGTTCGCGCGGTGCGAGGTTAAAAGCCTATGATAGACTAATTTAGTCCTAAAGCTTAAAGACTAAAGTCTACCCTTTTTATGTGTTAAAGTAAATAACATTTACTTGTTTTCTGTGTGTTTTCGCTGACAATATCAGATTTAGGTATATTTAACGGAATAAATTTAAATTATAAAGAAATTATTTACAACCGTTTCCTCCACATGCATCAGTGGACCCTCCAGCGCATAACATCCCATCGGTGAAACGATCACCAAAATGTATTGGCAGTTTACAGTGCTTTTTGCGACGGATATTGACCATATGGTAATTTAAACGTGTCGGGAATTTTGCCCGAAGAGTTTTTCGATAGCCCCAGCCGGAGATTAGACAGGTGGGTGGAGGGCCTTTAATTGGAGTGACGTCGAAAGTATGTCCGGGCGGGAGACATGCAGGGCGGGCATAGGCTGTCCAAACTGAGAAAACTGAAACTTCTAAATACCTCTCGATATCCCCGTTTTTCCAAAATTGAAAATGTATATCAAGAGAGCCATAACTGTAAATCGTAAAAAAATAGAACGTATTCGTTAACTCTCAGGGGAAGGAGTTTTTCGGAACCCGTAGGGGGAAAATGCGTGTAAACAAACACGCACTTAAGAAGTTCATATTAATTCGCAACATTTCAAAAAAACTGGTAAAGCCAAGTTGTAGAGCTCTTCAAACTACGTCGATCTGACTATTCAGAAATTGATGTAGGCCACTAGGGCCCCCTGAAGAGCTCTTTGAAATCTCTAACCTACGCAAAAAATAACACCGTCAATCGAATTTTCTCGAAAAGTTGAGGGGGTCACCAATATCCGGTTTGCCCTACGGGGCCTCGATATGCCTTAAATCGACGAAAAACCCAGTTGCGTGTCTATTTACACGCAGTTCCCCCTGTGAGTTAAAAAATGATGAAGTTTAAATTCAGTTTGGACAACCTAAACGGACATAATCGGTAATATTGAATGGAGTAGTGACCAGAATAACCGCAATATCATTGATCTGTGACTCACTATCATACTCCCTTAAATTAACGTTTTAAATCATACTGTATGTATTAACTACACCACCTCCCTGCTAGCAGCTGCTTAAAGTAACAGTCAATTTTTCCACCTACGTATTACGGGCTTTTAGTTACAGTTTCACTTAAAGGAACACTTTTTGTTCCATTTTTGGGTTTTCTTTAAGCAGGTAGGCGAAACTAATTCTAAGCAGGTAGTGCGTAGGCGCAAAAAAAATGAGTGTTACTTTAAGCAGGTAGGTGGTGTAGTTTGTCAGGTCAAAAAATAACGCGTTTCAGTCAATTAGAGGGTGCCAAGTGAGTTGAGCTTGAAATATTTCAAATTGATTAACATATACACAGGTTAAGTACTTAACCGTCCACTAAAATTTTTGAAAAACTGGACGGTTAAGCCGGTTCCGAACGGTTAATCCGGTAGTGCGTAGGCGATTTTTTTGGGGAAATTTGAAAAAACGAAGTGGACGGTTAAGCAAAAATAGGATGGACAGTTAAGCAAAAATAGCCATTTTATATAAAAACTTGATCTCTTATAACACGTGACTCTTTTCTATGACTGTTATTTCTTACTATTTTATACTTTTTTACTCAATTGACCATTGAAAAAGTTTTAATATTGCTATACGACATTAATTTTTGAGAAACAAAGAGAAAATTTTCAAAATAATTTACTAAAGAACGGGCGGTTAAGCCAAANAATCGGCCTGCTGAATTGTGCCAGTCAAAAAAAAAATAAAACTTTTATTTGCTTAGTCAAATACACAGGTTAAGTACTTAACCGTCCACTAAAATTTTTGAAAAACTGGACGGTTAAGCCGGTTCCGAACGGTTAATCCGGTAGTGCGTAGGCGATTTTTTTGGGGAAATTTGAAAAAACGAAGTGGACGGTTAAGCAAAAATAGGGTGGACAGTTAAGCAAAAATAGCCATTTTATATAAAAACTTGATCTCTTATAACACGTGACTCTTTTCTATGACTGTTATTTCTTACTATTTTATACTTTTTTACTCAATTGACCATTGAAAAAGTTTTAATATTGCTATACGACATTAATTTTTGGGAAACAAAGAGAAAATTTTCAAAATAATTTACTAAAGAACGGGCGGTTAAGCCAAACTGGACGGTTAAGGGCATAGGGCGTAGGCGTTAGCTCTGAAAAAAAGTTAGCTAAAAAGTGGACGGTTAAGCCGGTTCCGGACGGTTAAGTAATGGACGGTTAAGTACTTAACCTGTGTATTTGAAACTGGTTTTATGCCAACTAATATCATAGAGTATGACTGTATCATTTCCGGTTGTTAATTTTTTGATCCAATTCCGAGGTTTAGAATTATTTTGGGTGACCAATGGTCACTGATCATGATCTTAATTTTACAAAATGAGTTTGGTATCTGAATTTACAACCTTATTTTGCTTGTACCTATGAATGAATACATTTTCAGCTTTCCGCATCTGAACAAAATTAGTTCTCCAATTTGTTGGGTTTCGCCATCTTGTTCCGGCGATTATCTCCATTGAATTTATGTTCTTTAGCACAGCACCATTGCCATCTGTCACGCAATGTGCTGCAGTTAATATTTTCTAGAATATTAGTACAATGATTCCATGTGCTTTTTGTGTTCTTTGTGTAAATTATAAGTAACTTTAAGTAACTTTTAAGTTTTTAGATCTCAAAAAAAAAACACATAACCACCTAACACGTTATGTTAACACCATTAAACGTCTAAAACTGTTAACATAATGTAACTTTGTTAACATAATGAGTTTAGACGTAGGCGATTGTTAACATAACGTGCTAGGGGTGGGCGGAAAACGAGGTTCATTAAATTCAAAAAAGTGTTAACATAATGTAGCTTTGTTAACATAACGTGTTAGGTGGTGTATATCAGCTAGATTATTTAGCCTAAATACTGTGGGGTCTGCTAATAACTCCTCATATAGAGTTACTTCTGAAAATAGGGTTTTCTATCAAGGGGGTCGCCTATAACACCTAAGGGGGAAAGTCCTGAAGGAAGGGGCCGTCGATAACACCGATTTTCTTTAAGGATGCGCATAAATGAATATTGCCGCAAAACATATAAATTCAAACATTTTGTGAAATAAGAGTTGCACCACAGAAATGCGATCTCGACCGTAGGAGCACTTGCCAGGGAAAATGCGTTATATCTGGTACTATTCTACCTCCCAAAACCCTCTCCGGACCGTACATTTCGTTCATCATAACTGTTCCATTGGACGCAAAAACATCTAAATTAGAATTCGAAATTAATGTTTTCGTTCATTTTGCTAGCTGCTGTCCGGACGCGTCCGGCAAAGCATTGGCTTGGAGTGGGGTACTTTCGCGACCACATCATTTGGTCGCGAATTGTTGTTCAAAAGATTGTTTGGCGACCACATGGTCGCGAAAGTACGTATTGTGTGAGGTTTCGCGACCACGTGGTCGCGAAAGGGTGTTTTGGGGAAGGTATGGTGACCATGTGGTCGCGAAACCATCTTTTAAACAACGATTCTCGACCAAATGGTGTGGTCGCGAAAGTACTCATAAATGGGGTTTTTTCAGTACCCTTCACCATTAGCTTGGCTTGGCTTTTTTGCCTTTTTTGAACAAATTAGACAGTAAATTTTGAACCCTTTACTAAAGCATCTGAATCAAACAGAGATTTTCCACACTGTTGGAAAGTTTGTGTTTCGGCTGTTGTTATTGATGGCGTCGTCAATAATTTCGCGGTTTTGTTGCTTATCCAGTCGGAAAATTTGGAAACATCTGTGTAAACACCGGGCAGGTCGCCCTCCATGGCTTGACAGCCACTCTCACCCCACGATACAATCCCAACCAACTTCCATAAAACTCTTTGATGGGTATTTTATTTCTTTATTAATAATCAGTAATAATTTGAGTGGGACTTTTTTTTTGGTAAACACTTGTATAATTTATTAAATAACGGACCACCCCAATTATTGCTATACACAACCGTCATAAGAGGAGAGGAAACGGTCCAATAGAAAGGCGCCATTTAACCTACGCATCAGCGAGATAGGGAACGAACAATGATAAATCATTATAAAAAAGTTTTTTTATATAAAACATGGTTTGACTATCAACTAACTTTCTTCTTATGGTTTTCTTCTTATGGTTTCAGAGTTGAGGCTATGAAGTCTGTTTTTAGAGAACTAAATATTTATATATATGTTGGAATTGGCTCATTGGGTTAATTTGGAACAAGCCGTCTTAAAATGTCTTATTAGATTTTACAATGTTAATTAGGTGTTCAAAGGTACAAATCACACGAAAGAACGAACAAACTTATAGAAATATCGACCCCCAATATACATTATGAAAAAGCGACCCTTACGGGATAATCACGTTTTGGACCGGCAAATTGAAGAAACCACTGCATAGACAGTCTTAGAGATATATTAGATAAAAACATTTGTTGTTAACTGAAAAATAACCACCTTTCGCCATTGTCAAACCGACATGTTAAAGGACCACCACTGTCCCCTTGGCATGAATCGGCAGTGTTTGAATGTGCACATAAATGATGTGTTATTTTGCGTTTTCTCATTACGAGGTTCCCATTTCGACGTCGACTGTTCCATTTTTTACTGCAATCTGCTGCCGACATAAGTTTTAATGTTGCCCACTGGAGACGTCGAGTCTTTAGACGAGTTCGAACTCAAACCATATTCAGTCCTTACTCTATTTTGGGACGATTGCTCCTATTTGGGACGCTTTTTCGGCCAAAATGGGGTCATTCTAATAGAAAAATGATCCTTTTTGTGACGATGCTCTTCTTTGGACGCTCTTTTCGAGATTATTTTTTATTTCTTATTTTTTTTTTTCAAGGGTTTCACAAAGTATGTTTTTGCGCAAAAAGTATGTCGTAGGAAGTTGAAAAGTTTTATTTATGTTATCCGTTTAACCGTTAAAATGATGATTATGTGTTCTATTATTGTTGGGACTTATTTTTAACACAAAAATTTTCAACACTAGTAATTTTTAACACCAAATTTGTTTTTTTAACAAATTTTCTCGAAGATTTATTGCTTCAACCCAAAGCTTTTTTAAGGCGTAATCCTTGCTCGTGATTTATTTCAGCAATAATTTTTATTGCCGAATTTTAACTAAATAAAATATGTTTTACCACCAAAAATTGATTAAAGTTAAAAAATAAAGACTTTTTAAAATATGATTTTTTTAACAACAATAAAGACGTTTTAAAATATGATTTTTTGTAACACAAATATGTTTTTCACACACAAACTCAAAATGCAATTTTATTTTTAAGCAAAAAATTTCCTTTTAATTCGAACCTGATCCTCGCCTCCTAAATTATTGACAGTTCCCCATCCCGAAACGACACATTGTGTGCCATTAGAGTTGAATAAATGGTCCAAAATCGGAATTGTTGCAACTCCTTTGTCTAATGTGAAATCTCGATCAACGGTGATCAATGCAATGTCGTACTCATGTGTAGAATTACGCGTCAGCGAATAGTTTCTGAAATTTAATGATAATTATCATTACAAAACATCAACCTTTCGTTTGCAATTTTAACTTCTAGAGGCAAATTCGTGGAAATTTAAGTAATTGCTATAAAAATTGTAGCCGAGAAATGTGGTAAAAATATGAAATATAGAAAATTGCTAATAGACGGGTCTGAATGAATTTCATGAAAATAAAATTACAAGCCACGCGGTGAGTCATTTGCGTGGCTAAAGGACGCTAGCCAATTGGAGGCACCTATTAAAAATCATGAGCCAATAGGCGTGGCTAGTAATTCAGTTACAGACCCGCCGCGTCTAAACTAGTAAAAAAAGTATGATTACTAAGTTAATAATGCTTACTCATGTATGATGACGTCGGAAATATTTCGCATTTGAAGATCACTACAGCCGGAGTGAGTCAGATCGACCGGAAGGTTTACCTCGCCCATGATAATAGCAAGTTCGTTTTTGTTTTCTAGAATTTGAGTCCGCGACAATTTTCTAGAATTTGAGTCCAAGAAACAATGTGCCGCTGAAATTAGTACATTTGGAGCTATTAGCGTTGCGCCGCATTTAACTTTTCCCGTATATTTCATTTGAATTCCGGCCTGCCACGGAAAGACGCCGCCATGAGTAGCTATATTACGGGATAACAGACTAGTTCGTTTTCAAGCATGCAATTTTTCGTTAACCCCCAAAGACGAAGTTGTAAAGTTTGCCCCAACAAACTCCAAGAATTTATTTTTTCGTGATTGGCGTGTATTAGCGATAAATAAACTGACAGCCCAACTATCATAGAAATAACAATTATGTAACCGTAAAAGACAAAATCCTTTTTTTACGTAAAAAAGGAGTCCGTGTTTGGAGAAGTGTTTGAAGAAATGAGTTTGGAGGTTAAACTGTATAAAAATCCAAATAAAAAAGGAACCCTAAGAGCGTTTTGTTAACATCTGAAAACCTTAATTGCAGTATTAAAAATTGAGTGGGACTGAAATACAACTCCGCATCCCAACCTGTACCGCCAAATAATCGTTCAATGTTTTCTCGACAAAGCGGTTTCTTCTCCGGCATAATGGTTCCATTCACGGCAATTATATCCGGTATCTCCGGGCAATCGCCATTACAATAATTTAGCTTGATTTGTTCGTCAATGTTTAACAAGTCACATGGATTTGGGGCAGAGCATGCTAACCAAGGTGGAAAATGAACATTTGTATTAAAGAGGGCAATCGTATAATACGATTTATAATAATAAAGGAATTTATAATAATAAAGGATTAACGTACACCCCCTGCGCCGTTATCGGGTCACCCTTTATCGGGCCAAAACCCATTATCGGGTCAAAATGTCGACTCAAAGTTTTCCAGCCACCACACCTACGCACTGCGCCCTTATCGGGTTTAAAAAAAATCGTCGTTAAAAAACATTAAAATTCAATTTTTTATTCAATGTTTAAATATATACCTTCTCATTGAGAAGTTCTCAATCTTTTCTCTATTTTTCAGAATATTTTGAAAGCAATTTTTTCTGAAATAATGACCTCTTTTAGTTCAATGAACGCATGATAAAAAAATTGTTTTTATTTCATAATAGCGATCGTCCATGGCTTAAACTAACCAAGGGCCAATTTCCGATAATATGAAATATGAAATAAATACGTTCGTGCCATTATCGGGTCAAAATTTTCATCTTGCTAAAAACGAGTCGAATCTCCCGTTCATGACGTTATCGGGTCAAAATTTGCGATCAAAATTTTTCAGACATTCCGTCTACGCCCTGCGCCTTTATCGGGTCAAAATTTGTCCTCGAAATGTTGACCCGATAACGGCGCAGGGGGTGTATTTGAACACTTTGTAGAAATTGACTCGATAACCGCGGAAATGGGGAATTAAAAAGTTGACCAGGGGAGTTTATCATTAGTTTACTGTTAACTTGAAGTTTTATTCGTAGTATAAAAAAAATATTTCCCTCAAAAAAGTATTTCCATCTTCATCCTAAAAACTCAGTTGAGTTTCCTTCCGTTGAATTGCATCCACATGAAACGCACTGTTTTGCTGTAATTCCGTTTTGCGATTGATCCTCAAAAGAGCGAAATGGGGCAAATTCTGATAGTAGGCCATTTATACCACACCAATTGTAATCACCGTAATTTTCGCAACTATATCCCAATCTATCTGAGCAAGAATTTCTAAAGATGACAAAGTGTTTATTTAAATTAATTAAGTGCTTATTTATATTAATTAAGTTGTCAATTTTATGTGGAAAGGCATTTAAGCAAAGCGCGTCAAAAGTAGCCTCGCAAAGCGGGTTGCAATATACGTTCTTCACGGGGGTTACGTCCATCTGTTTCCGAAATCTGATCACGATTCATATTTATGAAATTCCCAAACTGTCCAAGTGTCATTATCGGATAGACACATCAGATCTAAATTCAACACATGCAATAAATTACCAAAGTCTGGAAGAATCATACAGAAATTGAGTACCAAATTGTTGTTTCCATTTCAAGTTATTTTCTTTTGAAAACGATTATTTTCTACAGTAGCGTCTGTAGTCCAGACCCAGTACATTTTTATAAATTTTATAATTGGCATTTCATCACACTGATTTTACCACCATTTTTACGAAATTCGTATTACAGTCCCAGCGCCCATATCGTGACGAAAATAAATACCCTGTGTTTGATTATACCGTCGAACTGTGAGGTATCTTCATATGGTTTTAACGGTATTTCGGCATCACTGCGACGGTCTGAGCTCTAACACACGGTATGTTGGACAATATGGTCTATAATTTATCAAGATATCGAATTTTTGTCAAGAAATGGGCGATATGACTGTACTTACCGACATTAATTAAATCCCAAGAAGGCAAGATAATCGGACTTCTTCCGCCGGAAAATATCTCTGATGTTTTGGGAGTTGCGACTGTACCCGTTTGAGAATATTCCTCACATTTTGGGATTTCGCAGTAAATCTTTCTGTTTCGATGGGGACACCAAGGACCCTTCACGTCCTTATCTTCGTATGTTAGAAAAACAAATTAATGATGCATTGTGAATGAATTTTCCAGTGGCTGGTATTGAAAGATCCCATTGCTATTTATCCCGAAAATACTCAGTACCCAAAAACTTATTCATTGCTTTATTACCGATATATACCGATATATACAGTATGTATTAAGCTTATGCTAAAACGGGCAACAAACGTTTCTTTGCCGTGAAATAACATTAGGTTAAAATTCGTAAAGATGGTTAAAGTTTAGAATTTGTAAGCGTCAACAACCAATTTGTAGTGTGTCGGACTCAAAACTGTCTTGGTATCGCCAAAGTTGCCATAAAAGTGATAGGAATATAAATTATACGGTATAATTTATACCGTATGGGGACTCTCAGACTGTGAGGCTTTGATCAATTTTCCCATGATTTGTAACGCTATTCTGACGTCACCCTCGCACTCTGAGCGCCCCCATGCTCAGAGTGCGAGGGTGACGTCAGAATAGCGTTACAAATCATAGGAAAATTGATCAAAGCCTCACAGTCTGAGAGTCCCCATACGGTATAATTT
>SCLG01000038.1:486550-515494 GCA_004367875.1 Oikopleura albicans
AACGTCCGATAAATGGTTAAGGACTGTATATCAATTTTCTCGTCAGTCTGGTGAATCGTATTACATACGAGGTTACATGCCGTATACGGTAGTAAAGTGTTTTAGACTAAAACTTTTAGTGTTACCCAAAGCGAGAAATGTTACCTGGATTACGACACCGTCTATGTTGCGGGGTGAAGTCTTCTAACCCCAATCTTTTCCATTTTAATTTTTCTATGCCGCTTCGTCTAAGTACAGGTATCACTCAATTTTCCATAAATTATGTATAATACAGCCCGTAATCACTTATTTTAACATTGTTTGGACCAAAACGTATCTCGATTTCAAATTATCTTACGAAGCGCCCTACCCAATTATCATAACAAAATTTGATTGCATTAAAATGTCTTACTACTTTTTAACACGTTTGGTACAGTGCGCCACCCGAATTTTTATTTGGTGTCACTTATTTCGGTAGTTGGACTTTATGAAAAAACGTAACTTATTTGGGCAGTTACAATGTAACTGTTACATCGTTTTGTAACTTATTTTGGTGACTTTTGTAATGAATGTAATTACCCATGTCTATGCCATTTATTGCAACTTTTAGATGTTTGATTTCCATAATACTCGAGTCCATTTGTACAGGTTAGAAAAGCTTTAAAACTGCACTTAGGAATAGTGCATGGTGCCCAATTCCGTTCATTTTTCGGATTATCTATATAACACCAGGGTCCCGTTGAATCATGAGTTGGATTTCGACAATAATTATGATCTTTTTGACGGATGTAAGAGACTTCTATGGCCGAAAGTTTTCAATTCAAAAAGTTTTAATTGTGTTACTCTTGAAGTTCGTACCGACGTTGAAAAAGTCCTTTTCAGGACATAAGCGAAGAAATCTTGTCGTTATTGATCTTGTACAGTTATTTTTTTGAAAACATTTTACTTAGACATTTAAGTTTTGACCTTTTAAAGTTTTAACCATATTTTTTCGGGTTGGCGTATTGGTAAATTACTAATATTATATTTGTTGTTTTTACTAAATATCATTTTTGTTAAAGTCCTATCGTGCCCGAAAATTAAACACTCAATGAGTGCTTAACATTTTAATATTGTATAGCACCCATTGTCAATGGGCCATTGAGTTTACCCGGTATTGGCCGTGCCTAGGGGAGTGAACCGGGATGTGGGTGCTGCATTTTCGGTTATAACCGGCGAACCGTGTATCTGAGGATTTTAAAAATTATCACATCGGATGCGCAAAGGTTTTTTACGTTCTATCCATCTATATCATATATTTTTATAATTAATTGCTGTTTCAATTGTACCTTTGTCCCGCCGCACATCCAAGTCTCATATTGTCCGGTGAAACTTAGATGTTTGATTTTTGACGAAAATTTCCCGGTCCACCCCTTACCTATACCCGGTACAGTCTATACTCAATGTACCTTTCGTTAAATCTAAAATAAATTTAACTTTATTTGTTCACATTTTTATCTTCAACCCTGACCTTCCGTGTGCAAATTATACTTCTTTATTTGCGTCATTGTTACATTGCGCGGTTTGATTGACAATTTATGAAGTTCGGACCATTTTAAACACCGATCTTGGTCTCTGGTTATGTTAACGATTCCTTTATATGCATTATTACTCCACTCATCTAGACACTCTTTCGACTCTACAATTACCACGAAAAATATCAAAAAAATCATATAGAAGTTTCAAATATGGGTTTTTAGGAAAATAAAAATTTTATTGTGTTCGATTTTATTTTCGACAAATATTTGCCCCATGAGTTATCATAAAACGTCACCAATGATCAATGGGGCTGGTTGGTACAAAATTTGGCGTGTGCCCAAAACTCATAACAGTAGAATATACCGTTTTTCTGTCAACTTTTTCATGAAGCGAACCAAAAAATGGCCACCAGCTTTTTTACTATAATTTTATCGCATGAGTCATGCGGCATAGAGAATTCTTAATGCTTCCATCGGCTCCGCAGTGGTCGTTTACCCTTATAAAATATCTTGACCGGTAAACAACAGCAACTTCAAAATCGGGTAAAGTCCCAGGCGGCGACCCTAGGCATGGCCCTACCCCGTACCGTCGTTCATTAATTTACCGAGTTTTAAAGTGAAATACACCGCGTGCGCCCTAATCTTGTAACCTACGTATTAAACAAATCAATACGATAAAGGAGCGAGCGGGGAACTTTGGAAGATAACAGCGCAGTGCCGATAGGAATTCGTAACAAATTGGCCCACAAACTTCGAAAACTAACGGACGGAACGAAAACATCTGCAAGATAACGGGTGATTACATAACAGCGGAGGGATGTGGGTTTTGGCGCAAAGAGTGGTCAGTCATCCTATATCGTCCTGATTTTAGAACGCGAAAAAAAATTTTAGCGGAACTGCATATTTCTCCTTAAGTGCGGCACTTAAGAGGGGGAGGACTTTAATACAAAAATATTAAAAAAAAAAGAAAATCGTCTTTCGGTGATTTAACTTTCAGTGATTGGTCTAGCGCGCTCAAAAATTACCAATGACAGGCCACATAGGCCTCAGGCGCGTTGTCAAGCAACGTTACCAAAAAATGGTAACATTATTTATTTTTTCAAGTTTGAAAATCACTACGATATACAAACAAAGCGTGCCACAGAGCATGTTTACTATGAAAGGTTTTCCGGGTAAACTTTATTGCACATTGTCTTTTTTTGACAGTTTTAAATCAACTTTCACGGATTTGCAAAAAAAAACTTTGAGATGCTGTATTCGAGGGCTTAATTTGATTTATAAAAAATGCATAATTAGGGCTTAAAAATGACAACTTAAATTGGACGAAAGGAGTAGCAGACGTCAAAAATAATACTGACCGAAACTTTCACCCCAGAAAAAATCTGTTATTTTAATACGTCACTTATATCGTCACTTATAACTTTTGGCTTTTTGGTGCCAACCGAAATTGATGATATTTTATGCATTGTCTACAAAAAGTGCCACTATTTTATTCTTGTTGCTTAATAAGAAAGCAATATTAATATAAATGTTTTATTCTTATTATATATGCAGTCTGGCAACTATATTACGTGTCAATACCTACTGTAGTAGTTACTAGTCAATTTTGCTTTCTCAGACTAAAGAATAATTTATTTTCATCGGATCCAGAACCAACGACTGAATTACCAGAGATTTTTAAACAAACAAATCGTTCTGTTTCTAGGGGAAATACTAAAACTGTTAGATGTTAAGTTTTATTGGTCAGTCGTTTTTTGTAAGCCGTCTACGCACTACGCTGTTTAACAATAATATTTAGTTTTTTCGGCTAAGAGCGGTACCAATATTAGTTTATATGTGCACATCGGTTGTGTTGGTGATCTAAAAAGTGTTGATGATCTAAAAAATTGATGTTTTAAAAATTGATGATCTAAAAAGTTAATGATCTGAAAAATGTTGATGATCTAAAAAATTGATGATCTGAAAAGTTGATGATTTAAGAAGTTGATGATCTAAAAATTTGATGATCTAAAAAGTTGATGATCTGAAAAGTTGATGATTTTAAAAGTTGATGATTCAAAAACTTGATGATCTAAAAAGTGTATGATCTAAAAAGTTGATGATCTAAAAAGTGTATGATCTAAAAAGTTGATGATTTAAAAAGTTGATGATCTAAAAAATTGATGATTTAAAAAGTTAATGATCTAAAAAGTTCATGATCTAAAAAGTTGATGATTTAAAAAGTTGATGATCTAAAAAGTTAATAGTCTAAAAAGTTGATGATCTAAAAAGTTGATGATTTTAAAAGTTGACGATTTAAAAACTTGATGATTTAAAAAGTTTATGATCTGAAAAGATGTTTTTCGAATCCGCATCTTTGACATTATTGTAGATTTAATTGGCTCATGTTCACAAAAGATCTACCCATCAATCTGTTTTTTAAGTGAGCTAAAAATTGGCAATTACTAAATTAGGTGCAGTGCCCAACATATCTATAAAAAAAACGACAAAAGAAAACAGGCCGTTTATTTCAAATGAACTCAGTAATAGCATCGTCAGATGGATGGTTATACTACATTTTTTGCGACTCTGTATTAATTAATATAAATGAGGTTTTTTCTGTTTCGAGCCCAATTAAACGGAAAAACAGAAGTAATCATTGATGTCGTCATACCTGAATATATAAACATACATATGTGCATAACTGAACTCTACTAGTATAGAACTCAGAAACAGAAACGACCTAAAATATATAATGGATAATTTTATGTTTAAAATTATATTTTCATTAATTTTACTTCAAGCGATTGCAATCGGATCTTTCAGTTTATAAGAAAAAGCGAAATTGATGTTTCGGGGTCAAAATTATCGAAATGAAAAATTCCAAAAGCAAAAAAATATATTCACTTTATTTCAAGTTGCCTGACGCAGCCGGATTTTCAATTTTTAACCTTTAGAGCACGTGAGAAAATATATTACGAAGATATAGATTTTCGCTTTCGCGTCTGTATACTGAGAATACATTTAACCTAATAGAAAATTTGACGGGTTTGCGGTAAATATTCTCACGTGCTCTGGGAGTTAAAAAATAAAAATCGGGCTTCGGATGGCAACGTAAAATGAAATGAAGTTATTTTGTGCTTTTGGAATTTTTTCATTCCGATTGCACCACCTAACACGTTATGTTAACACCATTAAAGGTCAAAAACTGTTAACATAATGTAATTTTGTTAACATAATGTGGTAGGGCGTTTGGTTAAATAATTGGGAATCGAAGTTAATCAAATCCCAAAAAAGTTTAACATAATGTAATGTTGTTAACATAACGTGTGTTCACATAACGTGTGTTAACATAACCTGCTAGGTGGTGTAATTTAACCCCCCACAATCCATTTCGTTTTTTTTTGCAATCTAACAAAATAGCATAATTTTTTTTTTACCATGAGTATATTTGTCCTCGGTGGATCGTTTAGTGGTTAGAAATATTCGAAATATGTGGAGTCATTTTTTGGTTTTTAATACGAACTTCGTATCCAATGATTAATATCTATGTTGCATACACCATCTTACCAGTTGAAATAACAGTTTGCATAATAAAAAATTTGAAATAACACTTTTTTGCTCACTTTAGTCTTTTTGTAGCAAAATCCACGCGGTGTCTCAATCCATTAGTAAGATATTATATATAATTTACAGCCATCCCTATTTTTCAAGTGGATTGGAACACCGCGTGAGTTTGTTTACAAAATGACTAAAGTAACATTTTAGTATAGCTTTGATAAAATAATTTCTGAAAGATCCGAAATAAGAGGCTTCCAGTTACTCAATTTCTTTGGTACGACGCGGATTTGCTGATGCCCTAGCTAATCAGGTTAACATCAACTTCATTGTACTACAATACGGCATTATCCATACGGTATTTTCAATGCCAAAAACATTCAAAAAACAAGCAACCCGGACCACAATTTACCCATTGGAGTTTTTCGTATGTGTGACTCCAAGAAGGAATTTGTCCTAACTCCCAAAGGGAAGTGCGTGTATATAGACACGCAACTTGTTTTTTTCGTCGATTTAAGGCATACGGAGGCCCCGTAGGTTAAAACGGGTTTTGCTGACCCCCCTCAACTTTTCGAAAAAATTCGATTGATGGTCTTTTTTGCGTAGGTTGGATATTTCAAACAGCTCTCTAGGAGGCCCCGGTGGCCCAAATCACTCTCTGAATAGTCAGATCAACGTAGGTTGACGAGCTGTACAACTTGATTTTACCATTTTTTTGAATTATTGCGAATTATTGTGATTTTTTTAAGTACGCGTTTATATAGGCACATTTGCCCCTTACGGGTTACCAAAACCTCCTTTCCCCCTGAGAGTTAACTTTTATAATCGGTGCCTTATTACGGTTGGTAGACGACCAAACTCTGTTAAACCGTATGTTAAATGATATTATATGTACCTTTATCCTGAGAAAACTTTGACTAAAATTGACCAGAATGAAGGCACATTGTGTAGGCGTACCGTTTAAATTGCTTCAGCGAATCATGATAATATTGGGAACGCGACCTGTCCTCTAGTCGATGGATAATTGTACATATTGGTATATTTAACTCCCAGGAGGGATATTCGTGCCGATTTCCACGAATAAAATACCAGGTCTATTCAAATTTAAAGACGAATCTTTGGATTAAGATTGAAAGTAGCAAAATTATCTTATAAAATGGCAATAACACGGTTCCAGTGGGAACTTTTGAAAAAGATACTGTATGTTAGACACATCTTAGTGTAGTGTAGTGATAGTGCAGAAGTTTTTTTTTATTTACAAACTTTGTTTTCTAGTTAAACGAGCAAGATAGCCAGGACGCATTTTTGAAAGAAGTACTGGAAAATATGCCTTATGACATTGACGAGTGGTACAAAATATTATAAAAAAATATATTTTATATCTGAAAAGAGCCATTTCAAAACTTTGCAATAAAAAAATACTTGTACTTTGATAGTTTTATGAACACCAATAATAGCCAGGATTGTATTGACCAAACAATACATTATAACCGACTTCCCAGCGGTTTATATTTGCGCGCCTATTTTATTATTTGCTCGCATACCGAGCGCGTCAATATTGTTGTTTACATACCCCTCTTCACAAAGGAAACCCCCTTCTCGGATCTCTGTATAAAAGAGATCCCTTTTCACTTTTATGATAAGTCGACGATGTTTCACCGGGAGCACTAACTCCTGTCTACGAAATACTTTATATTTTTGATAAATGTTGGCCAACAACGTTATGTCTTTTTATTTGCGCCAAGGCCTGGACAGTTTTGTCCTATACAGGATATAAACGCAGACATAATATAATGTACAGTGTTAGTCTATAGTATGGCCTACTTGCGACTTATTTGGATGAGTGCGTAGGTGGTAAAAGTGGTCGTTATTTTGCGTAGGTTGACACTTTCAAACAGCTTTGTAGGGGCTCATGGTGAGTCCAATTAACTTTAAAATTATCATTTCGACTCAGTTTGACGAGTTCTACAACTGGGATATAACAGTTTTTTTTTTTGAAAAATTAACAAAAAAGTTTCAACGGACTGATACTACAAAAGTACCACAAAGTGCCGCAAAATTAAACAACAAATGTTCCTTAGATCCAATTTTATTTAAAAACTGTTTTATAAATTATAATTATGGTCACGCAGAGATTCTGGTAGTGGTAATTCATCGTCAATGTTTTCCCCAAATTCCAATGCCTTTTCCCATTGAATAATTTGCGCGACGCCTTCGATGAAAATATTAATGAATTCGACTTCGGTTTTTCCAAGACGGCCAGCGTTTGATATATCCCAAACGCTTTTTGTTGAGTATGAATCTTCTCCGTTCGTGCCACGTGCTTGAAGGCCCATTTTTTGAAGCACCTTACGAAAATCACGCCGTAAAGAGAAAAATGGCAACTAAAATGATAATTTTTTATGTATAACGTCTTTGTTGGACTTTTTTGTTTAGATAATGTAAACATAACAAAACATAATGTAAACATAATGTAAAAATAATGTGAACATAATGTAAACATAATGTAAACATAGTGTAAACATAATGTAAACATAATGTAAACATAATGTAAACATAATGTAAACATAATGTAAACATAATGTGAACACAATGTAAACGTAATGTAAATGTAATGTAAACATAATGTCAACTCAATGTAAACATAATGTAAACGTGATCTTAAAATAATTTAACGCAAGTTGTCTGTTGTTGGACAGCTCATTTTTTTTTACCTTGACATGGGCACTAATGCGAATTCCCGTTCCCAAATTCGATGGACAGGTTGAAATCCAACCAAGATGTTCGGAGCGGCTGAACTCAAACCCATCTTCATTAAGACATTTCTCAATGAGCGCCGTTGCTTCTACAAGACGCTCAAAAATCGCCTTTACGTTACTGCCTTTTTCCATGGAAATAATTCGTAGGTGATCTTCTTCGTTCATCCAAACAAAGAGATTTTCGTTTTTATTGCAATACATCCCACGGGCATCCGGCCAATCACGGTAACATCCTGCCGAGCGCATAAATTCGGATGTTGGGTCTTGAAATAAATTTCCGCTCGATTGTAGTCGTTTTTGATTTTGGAGGGACATTCCGTTCGGTTTTAATGTATAAGAGTCGGAACCATTAATTGGGTAATAATCGCCATCGAAACATTCATTAATCTTTGATAGTACTGAAATATTTCGTTTTTATATGATGAATGAGGCACAGTTTATACGATGGAAAGGCACAGTTAAAGGCAACCAGTTATTTATATTTTCTGAATGACTCGATTTAAGTATCGTCCTGATTTTAAAACGCTAAAAAAATTCTTTAGCGGAAATCTTTCTTTAGCGGAAATATTTCTCCTTAAGTGCGGTACTTAAGAGGGAGAGTACTGTAATAAAAAAAATATTTTAAAAGAAAGCAATCGCCTTTCGGTGATTTGCCTTTTGGTGATTGGCACATCGCGCTCAAAAACAGACCAATAACAGGCCACATAGGCCTCAGACGCGTTGTCAAGCAACGTTACCAAAAAGTGGTAACATTATTTATTTTTGTTCGCGTTTGAAAATCACTGCGATAATTGTGAGTACAAAAAAAAAATACTTGTAACAGTCATGAAAGTTTGGAAACCGCTGAACATAAATTACACGAGGTGTGTTTTTATATTTCGCGCCATTATGTTTCACTTTTTCCCGCTCATGATATCACGTTTAATTTTTTTGTAAAAATTTTTGGTGAACTTTTTTGATACGTATATCTTTTGGAAAACTCAAAACGGATATACGATTAGTTTTTGTTTAGCCTTGCTAATTACTATAAGGGTTAACCGCGGTAACCGTTTCATTTCCGGTATATTATTAGAAAATTAAATAATTATTATCTTATTATCATTATAACTTATTAATTTCCGGTCTATTATTAAGTAATTTATAATGTATAATAATGTTAATAACTTATTATACACCCCCTGCGCTGTTATCTTGCAACTATCGCATGAAAAAAATCTGCAAGATAACGGAGCGAACGGGGAAATCTGCAAGATAACAGCGCAGGGCTTAACACATAAAGATAGGGATTCCTGGAAAATTGGCCGAAAAAAATCTGCAAGATAACGGAGCCAACGGGAAAATCTGCAAGATAACGGGTGACAAGATAACAGCGCAGGGGGTGTAAGTTATTTATTAATAAGTTATCTTATTATTTTGATTACATCGGAAGTTAATTATTCGAACTAAAGTGCCCCTGAGCGAGGCCCAGAACTGTGGTAACAGATAGTCGAATTATCAACTACTCTGCGTGTCAAATGAAAACCCGTTGTGTCGATTTTTTTTAAACCTGGACCAATCATTCATAATAATAGTCATAATAAGTATATTATGGCATTGCACCACCGGACGCGGAAACCAGTACTTTTGAACCGTTTTTTACCTTCAAGGTTTTTTTTCGTCATTTTGGAACGCTAAGAATTACTTTTCGGAGAAAATTAAAAGCAACCCATATTTGGCACATTCCAACCCTTATTTAGCACTAAAAAACTTTCAACCGTTATTCAGTAGGCCCTTATTCATCAAACCCTGTACCTAAAAAGTGGGGAAGGGCACCCGACTTGAAAATGAAAATTGGTGTATGCTCAAAATGAAGAGAAAACTAGGGCTCGGCACAATTGGCCCGCTTTGGCTCGCTCAGAGCCAAAAATTATAATTTTCGAGCCAAGCCAACGAAAATTTTAATGGTAGCGAGCCAAGCCGAGCCGAGCCAAGGAAATTTTGAGAAGGCCCGAGCCGAACTGAGCCGAGCCAGGGAAGTTTTCAGGGGGCCCGAGCCGAGCCAACCCGAGCCAAGGAAATTTTTAGAGAACCCGAGCCGAGCCCTGGTGAAAATAATGCTTTTCGTACGGGTTTTCATCTGACAGACAGAGTAACTCTTATAAGATCTTACCTGAAATTCCGGTTGAAAATATAAGCTTACCTTTAATCATAATCTTTTCAACCGTGCGTCGTTCCTCTCGCGTTATCGTTGGAGAAAATCTAAATCCAGAAATTGAGCGAACCGTACGACATCGTGTGGATAGAACATATTGTCCGCTTGGATCAATTTTCCGTTCTAAAATTTTACTCGAGTCGAGATTCACGAGCTGTCTGCCATCTGGCGGATATCCGTGATGATGAGTTGAAATAATCTCATCGAAAAATTCCCTGTACAGAGGGGTCTTCAAATAAGGGTCGCTTTCGGGTATCGAAAAATCGGGAGTGGGGTACTTGCGCGACCATTTGTGGTCGCGAATCGTTGTTTAAAATATGCTTTCGCGACCATATGGTGTGGTCGCGAAAGTACTCATAAACAGGTTTTTTTCGCGACCACAAATGGTCGCGAAAGTACCCTTCACCAAAAATCGACTCTTGTTTGGCGAACTGAGAATTGGATAAAAATTTTAATAATTTAATTAATAATATCATAAGCGGATCAAAAATCATTTAACATTGTTCAGAGGAAAAAAGATTAAAATCAGCGACCCTTGTCTGGAGCCATAATATTTTTTGGGAAAAGGCCACCCTCATTTGGCGAAGGTAACCGGCCGGTTGCAACTGTTACTTGATAGGCCCTTATTTGACAACCCCCTGTACACTTCGTACGATTCGGCATCGCCGGCGACTGCACCAATTGTTTTACCATGGATCGGATGGGATTTGATGAGAACGCCGGTTTTTATACAATGCGCAAATGTTACCCCCAGTTTCGTCTTTTTTGTCTTCAAATTTTCCCAGAGATGAGGATTTTTCGTCAGTTTGTCAGCAAATAGTGAATTGTGCTAGAATAATAAATTACAATAATAAATTGTATATAATATTATATTCATCAAATTGAGCATATAATATGGATATGGAAATTGAGCATATAATTTATATGGACTAGCTGAATTGGATATTTGATGTACAGGATGAGCGTGATAAGGCCGGCGTAATGAGGGTGAAGGGTACTTTTGCGACCATTTGTGGTCGCGAAAAAGCCCCGTTTATGAGTACTTTCGCGACGACACCATTTGGTCGCGAAATGTTGTTCAAAATATGGTTGACCCATGTGGTCGCGAAACCTCACCCAAAACACCACTCCGTAATAAGGGACGATTCTTCCTTATACCATATCACTTTAATAAATATCCCGCTAAATCGGAGGTAGCGTTTTTATTGAGTACAGTCCGTGCTCCCAAATCGTTACGCCTCAAATCGTTACGTAATTACCCCATGAGTCATGGGCCATGAAACTAAATCGTTACGATTTTTTGCGCCACAAATTGCAACGATTTGGGAGTACGGACGGTATTTCAGAAACAAAAATGTTTTTTTCGAAACAAAAGTTTTGCGGAATGTTTTTCGAAGAAAGTATCAAAATAAATTTCTTCATCGAAAAACTCCGGTGCCGTATCATTAAAACAAAAAAGGCTCATACAGTTTGAAGATTTGGTAATTCGTCTGGCGGATTTGTGGTTGAAAATTTTGGCGGTTTTTCAAAATTGATGATAGGTTCCTGCACAATGCTTCGTTTTTTGTCTCTATTCCAGCATAATTTATGAATAAGCTTCATTTCGAGAGCAGCAACCTGTATTAGTCAAATAATAAATCTAATTTAAAATAAATAATAAGTATAATTTATCAATTAATAAATCGTAACTCTTATGATTTATTATTAATAAGAATAACACTTTGACTTCTTGCAGTTAAGTTTTGCTACTAGTAACTTCCTCTTCCTTATTAATGGATATAGTCGGCTTACTAAGCAGCTTTCAAAAATTATTTTATCGTGTTGTTGTAATCGTTGTTTTTTAGCAATTGGTCATTTTTTTTCTGGATGTACAACAATAACGACACATAAAATTTTAAGGAGTTAAGTGACCTTTTGTTTACAAATAAAACTAAAAATCAGAAAAGTAGCCATTAGAAATACTTTTCTCCGTTTACCAGTTTACTAAGGCTCGATCATAATAAAGTACGTTCAAGTTCATTTGGAGTTATAAATCTAGAAAGTTTTGACGTTTGAAAATTTCGACCAGATACTACTACTGGGTGATCCGACAATGAATCAGCCAGGGCAAATTTCCACATGTAGCTTGTGGAAATTTGCCCTGGCTGATTCATTGTTGGGCCACCTAGTAGTAGTTTTTGGTCAAATTTTCAATCGTCAAAATTTTCTAGATTTATAACTCCAAATGAACAATTTGTTTCCGCATGAAAAGTGCTTGTAAAAATTTGCTCTTTCTGAATTATCGTTGGACCACACCGTATGAAAAACATTGTACTACAAGACTGTATTAACTTTCACAAAATTTCAAAAATTTACTCTATAAGATAGTAAGATTAGCCAGCTAACATTCACTTTAAAAACGTTTCTAAACTCTGTATTTTGAATTTCGTCGTGAAATCTGGCGTTTATTTCGACGCATAACTGCTAGAAAACCAACTCTAACTTTTTCGGAAAAAAGCAACACAGAAGAAATGTATAAAATTTTTTATTTGATTATTTTATTGTTTAAATTTACGACTGTATGAAACAGGTACCCGGTACAGTGTGACTTTTGCAAAAAACAAAAATGATAACGTCTTGTTCGAATGAAAATTTGCAAAGGGGTTTTTGCTTTCATTTTCATATATGAACGGCCGCTAGCCTGTAAAAAATGAACCCCGTAGGTCATCCGGTTAACCGTTTGTGAATTTGTGGTTTTGTGGTCAAATCCACCAAAAAGTGTCCAGGGGTGGTCGGAGAGCTTTCGAGAGTATGCTCATTCGATTCAGGACCATCGAATTGCTCGTGGTGAAAAATTAGGTAGGTTTGAACACAACGGTAGATTGGACGGACAAAATTCCGTCCGATGTGTTCAGGGAACTGTTTTAAATATGTGTTCAAAGGTTAAGAGTATTACAAATTATTATAAGATCGATACTTATGTACTCATTTTAGCTTATTTTAATTGAATAAACATTTCACGGTAAAAGTTAACTTAATTCAATTATAAAAGATTTGTGTTATGTAGTCGGCAAACACTTTGGAATATTTTAACTTTCATATTGTCGACAATTGTAAGAGAAATGCAAGTTTGACACTTTTAAAGTTTCAGGCACATCAATATAGACTATAACAGCCGTTCACTTTCAAAATTTGATGAAAAAAATAAAAAAAAAATCGCGCAAGATTTAAAACTATGTCTATTATTATATTGGCCAATTTGTGACGTCAAATTTCGCCCCTCGCCATTTATTAATGTTAAATCAAAAAAAAGGAAATTCTCAGACAGTTGAATCTTTCCTTTTTTGATTTAACATTAATAAATGGCGAGGGGCAAAATGTGACGTCACAAATTGACCAATATAATAATCGAGATTAGTTTTAAATCTTGCGCAACCAAATTCATCAAATTTTGAAAGTGAACGGCAGTTATTATATCGTTATTACAATTTGTAGTAAACATATCAAATTATCAATTGTAATAAAGCAGAATTAATAATTGTTAATACGGACATCGGGTGGCAAAAATGGATCGTCATTTAAGTGGAATTGTAAATATAACAATGTCACTGGAAGAATTTAAGGAACTGTCAGAAAGATCATATTGGTTGTTCAAATACACCGAGTGCGCAGTTCTCGGGCGTCTAGTTATTGGGCGGGTTGGCAATTTGGTGTTGCGCAATTCGCGACTCGTGCTGTTATCGGGCAGGTCTGTCATTGGCTAATGGCAATTTGGTATTGTGTAATTCGCCGCTCGTGCTGTTATCTTGCAGGTCTGTCATTGGCTAATGACAATTTGGTGTTGCGCAATTCCCCGCTCGTGCTGTTATCGGGCGTTTTTTTGTGCACTTCCCCCCCTATTCCGCCTTCGCTCTGCGCAGTTATCGGGCGCCCGATCAAGGTTTTTTGACGCGAAACCCGGCCGATAACTGCGCACCCGGATGTATATGGATTTTTTTCTCTGTTTCCCCGTTTTATAATCGACTGATTTGGGGGGATTAAAAACTTACTACGCTAAAGGTTATTGTACCTTTATAAGTGCTTAAAAAGTGGTAAGATAATTGATAGTATGATAACTGATAAGGTGGTGTAAAACGACGAATCAATTCATGTTTCAAGTCATAATTAAACATGTACATAGGACGCGCCGTTATGATTCACTTTTCCCAGCCCGTGCTCTTATGTTTCACTTTTTTGAGAAAATATTTTCCTCAAATACATATTTTTATATACGGCCCTACCCCGTTATGTTTCACTTTTTCCCCGTCAGGCCATTATGTTTGACTAATTTTCGAATTTTTTTTTGTGAAACGGCGCACCTTGTGTATTCTGACCTTTAAGATAGAAAATTTGCTCCTTGGATTTTGCAGAACGATGTCAAGAAACTGAACAAACTATTCAAATTCTTTATGATATTCTTTCCTTCGAAAAAAATGCACAGGGTTGCTTTCCGTATATTAAATGTGTCCTTCCAAAACGAATCGAGAACAACTCCGAAAAATTTGATGTTTACTATTATTTTAACAATATAATTCCGTTCACGGAAAATGAGGTAAAATCCTTAATCCAATTAAGCCTTTTGACAGAAATATCGCTTTGTTTTTAAAATGTCCCTTTTAACTCCCAGGAGGAAAGGCGTGTATATGAACACATGACTTGTTTTTTGGTCGATTTAACGCATATGGAGGCCCCCTAGGTCAAAACGAGTATTGCTGACCCGCCTCAACTTTTCGAAAAAATAACATTGACGGTATTTTTTGCGTAGGTTGGAGATTTCAAACAGCTCTCTAGGGGGCCCTGGTGGCCCAAATCAATTTATGAATAGTCAGATCGACGTAGTTTGACGAGCTCTACAACTGGGTTTTATCAGTTTTTTTTGTGTTATTGTGAACTTTTTAAGTGCGTGTTTATATACACACATTTTCCCCTACGGGTTCCCAAAAACTCCTTCCCCCTGAGAGTTAATTCTATTATGGCCTATTTTTATGATAAAAACAAATTTACTGGGGTGAAGGACTATATGCAAATAAATCTCGCAGACAATAATCACATTAAGACTCATACTTATTTTGGTCAAAAATTGATGACCTAATGTTGAAGTCTTCCATTTAGGGTTGTTTAGTGGATGGACGAGTGACTGAACTTAACCCCTTGGCCGACTGTCTTACTAAACATGCTATTGTGATGCTCAGTATAATTTGTGCAATTTCTTTTGTTTTTGGTGTTTTGATAGCTTGTTCAAATATTTTAATACTATTTATTTTCTGGAGGATGGGTTGAGCTTTATCAAAAGAAAAAAAGCCGCTTATGGCACTCATGATCGTACTGGGGTTAAATAAAATCAACCTTTAATAGTACGCCAAAATTACGCATAAGCCACATTTGCCATTTTAAAATATCAATTTGTGTAGTCGATCTTTTTATTGGCACAGTAGGGTTTCAGTTAATTTAAAGTATGTTTATCAAATAGTTGAAAATAAAATACATCGCCAACGCCGTCATCGGGACATAATTACGGTGAAGGGTACTTTCGCGACCATTTGTGGTCGCGAAAAAACCCATTTATGAGTACTTTCGCGACCACACCATTTGGTCGCGAATTGTTGTTCAAAATATGGTTTCGCGACCCCATGGTCGCGAAATGGTGTTTTAAACAAAGTTTCTCGAACATTTTTTTTTCTACTTGAAAACAGTGGTCGTGAAACCTCACTGAAAGACCATTTCGCGACCATGAGGTCGCGAAACTATATTTTGAACAACAGTTCGCGACCAAATGGTGCGGTCTCGAAAGTACTCATAAACGGTATTTTTCGCGACCATTTGTACCCCACTCCATAATTACCTCCTGTACATTTCTCGTGAATTTTGATAATTTCTAGAGTGTGGAGTTAACGGGTAAAAAGTACTAGATTTTTACAGTAAATTGCCCTTTCGGCCCGCTGATTGGCCGATTTTGCGCTAGAGTGTCCCGGACATCCCGCCTACGCCGTTATTATACGCAGATGTTTCATTACATCAAATTTACATATGTAGCGTTTTGTCGTATTATTTTTGACGCCTTATACAGTTACTCTTCCGTTTTTATCAGTCAACACCTTTTGGAATATAGCAAAGTCTTATCGTTTGAAGTCTGACGAATTAGGAATCGAAAGTACCGTACGGTTGCATTTCATATTTATCAGTTGGTGCCCGATGATTATTTCCATATACTTGCTAATGTTTCACTCGATTGAGCGTTTTATTGTTATAAAATCTTGGACAATAAATCCGCAACATATTCGTCGTTTTACCAAGATTGCAATCATACTCAGTTGGTTGATGGGAATTTTTGTAAGAGTATCATAAACATAATTTTTTTATTAGTTCTTACTATTTACGCGTGTTTCTGGAAGAATTTGCCGAAACAAATTTAATTCATATGTAAACTATCGCAGTGATTTTCAAACGCGAAAAAAATAAATAATGTTACCACTTTTTGGTAACGTTGCTTGACAGCGCGTCTGAAGCCTATGTGGCCTGTCATTGGTCCTTTTTGAGCTATTTCCTTCTTTGAGCTTTAGAATTCATAGCATTCCATTCTTTGAGCTTTATTGAGCTATAAAAAGGACCAATGACAGACCACATAGGCCTCAAACGCGCTGTCAAGCAGCGTTACCAAAAAGTGGTAACATTATTTATTTTTCTCGCGTTTGGAAATCACTGCGATATGATACACCACCTACCTGCTTAAAGTAACGCTGCTTAAAGTAACAGTTTTTTTACGAATAGTGGTAACTTTTTCAACCCACGCACTACTTGCTTAAAGTAACAGTTTCGCTTAAAGTAACAGTTTTTTTTCAAGATTTCATTTTCATGCGTCAATATTTTCGGATGTAAAGTATTTTTAGTACGTTTAAAAAATATTTTTCATCTGATTAAACATTCAGAAATATTTTTGAAATGAAAAATTATCAAATATATNGCTGTATTCGAAACCCTAAAACTTGAGAGTGGATGACAATTTACAGCAAGACTTTGACAAAGACCTATTTGTCCAGCTCAGCGAAAAACACGAGTAGGAAAATGGCCGGATAAACCCATTTTCCAGAATAAACTTAAAGCACAAGTGGCCGGATAAACCTTCACCCGGCCGGATAAACCCTCAGTGCGTGGGCGGGATTGGCGAAAAACTTTTAGGAAAAAAAGTGGCCGGGTAAGCGCACGAGCGGGCAAAGTGGCCGGATAAAGGGGGGCCGGATAAACCCTTAAGCGGTGTATATTATATAGTTATTACAATTTGTACGTCGGGTGGCAAAATGGATCGCCATTTAAGTGGAATTGTAAATATAACAATGTCACTTGAAGAATTTAAGGAACAGTCAGAAAGATCATATGGGTTGTTCAAATATCGCAGTGATTTTCAAAAGCGAAAAAAATAAATAATGTTACCATTTTTTTGCTAACGTTGCTGGACAGCGCGTCTGAGGCCTATGTGGCCTGACATTGGTATTTTTTGAGTGCGCTCGGCCAATCACCGAAAGGCAAATCACCGGAAAGCGATTTCCTTCTTTTGAAATAATTTTGCCGCATTTAAGGAGAAATATGCATTTCCGCTAAAAAAATTTTTTCCCATTTTAAAATCAGGACGATATATGGATTTTTTTTCTCTGTTTTCCCGTTTTATAATCAACTGATTTGTGGGGGGGATTAAAAACTTACTAGGCTAAAGGTTATCGTACCTTTATAAGTGCTTAAAAATGTGATAACATAATTGATGGTATGATAACTGATAAGGTGGTGTAAAACGTCGAATCAATTCATGTTTCAAGTCATAATTAAACATGTACACAGGACGCGCCGTTATGATTCACGTTCCCCGCCCCTGCTGTTATGTTTCACATTTTTGAGAAAATATTTTCCTCAAATACATATTTTTATATGTTATGCCCTACGCCGTTATGTTTCACTTCTTCCCCATCAGGCCATTATGTTAGACTAATTTTCGAATTTTTTTTTGTGAAAAATAACGGCGCACCTTGTGTATTCTGACCTTAGATAGAAAATTTGCTCCTTGGATTTTGCAGAACGATGTCGAGAGACTGAACAAACTATTCAAATTCTTTATGGTATTCTTTCCTTCGAAAAAAATGCACAGGGTTGCTTTCCCTATATAAAATGTGTCCTTCCGAAACGAATCGAAAACACCTCCGAAAAATTTGATGTTTACTATTATTTTAACAATATAATTCCGTTCACGGAAAATGAGGTAAAATCCCTAATCCAATTAAGCCTTTTTAAACTTTACAGTAATATCGCTTTGTTTTAAAAATGTCCCTTTTAACTCCCAGGGGGAAGTGCGTGTATATAGATACGGAACTTGTTTTTTCGTCGATTAAAAGCATATGGAGGCCCCCTAGAGCAAAACGGGTATTGCTGACCCCCCTCAACTTTTCGAGAAAATTCGATTGACGGTGTTTTTTTGCGTAGGTTAGAAATTTCAAACAGCTCTCTAAGGGGCCCTGGTGGCCCAAATCAATTTCTGCATAGTCAGATCGGCGTAGTTTGACGAGCTCTACAACTTGGCTTCACCAGTTTTTTTTAAATTATTGCGAATTATTGTGATTTTTTTAAGTGCGTGTTTTTATACACGCATTTCCCACCTGAGAGTTAAGACTCATACTTATTTTGGTACAAAATTGATGGCATAATGTTGAAGTCTTCCATTTAGGGTTGTTTAGTGGATGGACGAGTGACTGAACTTAGTTGACAATAAAATACATCAACAACGCCGTTACCAGGACATAATTACGGTGAAGGGTCCCCATTTATGAGTACCATTTATGAGTACTTTCGCGACCACACCATTTGGTCGCGAATTGCTGTTCAAAATATGGTTTCGCGACCATGGTGTTTTAAACAAGGTTTCTCGAACATTTTTTTCTACTTAAATATAGTGGGGTAAAAGCCATGGGGTCGCGAAACCATATTTTGAACAACAATTCGCGAACAAATGGTGGGGTCGCGAAAGTACTCATAGACGGCGTTTTTTCGCGACTACAAATGGTCGCGAAAGTACTCATAAACGGCGTTTTTTCGCGACTACAAATGGTCGCAAAAATACCCCACTCCATAATTACCTTCTGTACATTTATCGTGAATTTTGATAATTTCTAGAGTGTGGAGTTAACGGGGCAAAAGTTCTAGATTTTTACAGAAAATTGCCCTTTCGGCCCGCTGATTGGCCGATTTTGCGCTAAAGTGTCCCGGACATCCCGCCTACGCCATTATTATACCGTCGCAGATGTTTCATTACATTAAAAGTACCGTAGCGTTTTGTCGTATTATTTCTGACGCCTTAGACAGTTACTCTTCCGTTTTTATCAGTCAACACCTTTTGGAATATGGCAAAGTCTTATCGTTTGAAGTCTGACGAATTAGGAATTGAAAGTACCGTACGGTTGCATTTCATATTTATCAGTTGGTGCCCGATGATTATTTCCATGTACTTGCTAATGTTTCACTCGATTGAGCGTTTTATTGTTATAAAATCTTGGACAATAAATCCGCAACATATTCGTCGTTTCACCAAGATTGCAATAATACTCAGTTGGTTGATGGGAATTTTTGTAAGAGTATCATAAACATATTTTTTTTATCATTACTTGCTTTTTCCGCGTGTTTCTGAAAAAATCTCCCGAAACAAATTTAATATATACAGGGTGAGGTAATATAGATGCTAAGCCGTTTTTGGTATCTTATATTTGCTCAGCGCACTCGCGAACTAAAAACGGCTTAGTATCTATATTACCTAACCCTGTATGTAAACTAAGATATGTTGCATGGCCCATGCAGCATTGGTCTCTCGAGACATAAAATTCTAAAATCTATTTAGTGATCAAAAAATTCCCGGCACTCAAAGCAGTCAAATATTTTTTCGAGAAATCGGGCACTTTTTTGCACTAGGTTACGTTTGCTAACTTTTTAGAAAAAAAATCACCACTGATATTGAGACTCGTCATTCTAGTTGGAAGGCTCGTTTAACCAAAATTTCGGAAACTTTTTGTGCTCAAAAATTGTTAAGATAATTGATGGTGCCGGACCTTTTCGTCAATGTTACTTTTCGTCCAATGATATTTTTCGTCCAAAACATTTTTCGTCCAAAACGTTCTTCGTCCAAAACGTTTTTCGTCCACCCTCTTTTCAAAATAAATCGGTTAGAAATGTGTTTTCAAAAAACTTTTTTTGGACGAAATAAATTTCGGACGAAAAAAATTTTTGACGAAAAAAATTTTGGACGAAAAATTTTTGGACGAAAAATTTGTTGGATGAAAAATTTTGGACAAAAAATACCATTGAACGAAAAGTAACAAAGACCAAAAGCTCTTGCACAATAATTGATAAGGCATTTGGTGCAATAATTTAAAATTGCTACTACGTTTCAGTCCAAAAAGTGTTAAGATAAACCAATTTTGTTAAAATAACTATATTGATAAATCGGGAAAGAGCTATGTAAGCGAGCCCGAATTATAAAGTGCTCCATTTTATTTGGATTTTTCAGGTTATATAGATGATATTACTGAACGCGGGTACGGTTATGTACGATTGCAACTTGCAAATGTGAAAAAGTGGCTATTTCACAAATATTCGGTATTCACCATATAACCTTCAAACACATATTGCGGAAGACTGTCCGCATTGTCATATAAAACGCGTTTGTTGTAATGTTCTATCTATTTAATGTAACGATAGTGAAAACCAACATAGAATAATCGATTAAAAATCGGAGAGCAAGTTAGAATAAAAACTTTATTTCCCTAATGAATATTAATTCGTCATTTATTGAAGCTAGACAACCTCAAAAAAGAGGTTATTTGCAATTAATAGTTTTCAGGCACATTTTTTTTGTGTTGTTTTTTTTTTCAAAACTGTTTAGTAGTCAACGGCCCACTAGCCTGTAAAAAACGAACTTCGCACGTCACCTGTTTAACCGTTTGTGAATTTGTGTTTTTGGTTTCAAACCGACCAAAAAGTGTCCAAGGGTGGTCGGAGACCTTTCGAGAGTGTGCTCATTCGATTCAGGACAACGATTTGCTTAAAGTGAAAAAACTACGTAGGTTAGAACACAAAAAATTATGATGATGACAATCTTCCGCATCTGTGTTCACGGAACTTTTTAAAATATGTGTTTGAAGGTTAACTCTCAGGGGGAAAGAGTTTTTGGGAACCCGTAGGGGGAAAGTATGTGTGAATAAACACGCACTTAAAAAAATCACAATAATTCAAAAAAAAAAATGGTTAAGCCAAGTTGTAGAGCTCGTCAAACTACGTCGATCTGACTACTCAGAAATTGATTTGGGCCACCAGGGCCCCCCAGAGAGCTGTTTGAAATCTCCAACCTACGCAAAAAACACCGTCAATCGAATTTTCTCGAAAAGTTGATGGGGGGGTCAGCACTACCCGTTTTCCCTACGGGGCCTCCATATGCCTTAAATCGACGAAAAAACAAGTTATTTATTCGGGCCACCAGGGCACCCTAGAGAGCTGTTTGAAATCTCCAACCTACGCAAAAAGGCCCTACGAGGCCTCCATATGCCTTAAATCGGCGAAAAACCAATTTGCCTGTCTATATACACGCACTTCCCCCTGGGAGTTAACACCCGCGTCCCTGTTGTTAATATCCTTTCAGACGGAAAACTGGGACGGCTTAATACTTTAGTAGTTTTTTTGTATTTTGAAAAGCCTAAAAAGTTAATTGGTCATACAATTGGGGCCGTTTTTGTTTTCTTCATACCAATTCTAATGATTATAATTTCAAATATCGGGGTGTGTCTGGTTTATAAGCAAAGGGCAAAATTTCGTGGGAACTTTGAGACACAACGGCGAGCATCAGGATTGGAGAAAATTTGCAACGATATTACTTTTAATTTTTGTATACTATATGTTAATCCGCTATCTCGTAACGTTAAACCAACTTTTTAAAACTTGAATAAAAACATTGTTCCCAACAATAAAAAGTATAACTACATTGATTCATTTTGAAGAAGAAGAATTAGTCTTTCATATTTTTTTTTAATTTGGAAATTGGCCCAGTAGTTTGGCTGCAATAATGGAATGAACCGTACCCAGATGTGGGTACGGTGGCGCGGGACGGGTATACTTATGGGTGGCGCGGGACAGTTAACTCGTGCGGGCTAGCCATAAAGACCTCCGTGCGCGCTCTTGATCCACATTTGTGGATCACGTTTTCACGGCAATATTGTGAGCAAATGAGTACTACAATCTGACCCTCAAAAGGTGGATGAAATTATTTTTTTAACACAAAATAATTTAATATTAATTAAATAATTTAAAATTTAATCATTACTATGGTTTAGACAAAAATTAAAAGCCAATCCGCAATTTTATTCTGAGCAGAAAACCAGTTTAAAATTTCATTTTATTTTTTGTAAATCGTTTGGAAGGTTGCAATAAGTAAAACCGTCTCATATTTGAAAGGTTCTTTTATAGGGTAAAACTTTAAGTGTAATACATATATGTAATACACTTACCCTACTTAGTATCAGGGATGTGAATCGAGAATATTCTATTCCGTGCAATCCGGTGATACACATTCACACGCGTTCTTTTGCGTAAACCTTTTATACGCCCATTTTACATCCCTGAAAAAATGATAAAAACTGACGAAATCACANCAGAAACGCTCTATTAGCTGTTTTGCAGGAACGTTCTTTTCGAGGATTAAATTTTCCTGCTAAATTAAGTTCCCCCAAAACAGGCGACGCCGATAAAATCTGAAAAAGCGGCACTCAAGGCATCAAATAAAAAAATCCCAAAAAAAGCGGCACTCAAGGCATCATCGGCACTCAAGACAGCGGCACTCAAGGCATCATCGGCACTCAAGACAGCGGCACTCAAGGCATCAGGGACTGTATCTTTTTAGACAAAAAACTGGGACGGGTTAATACGTTAGTAGTTTTTTTGTATTTTGAAAAGCCTAAAAAGTTAATTGGTCATACAATTGGAGCCGTTTTTGTTTTCTTCATACCAATTCTAATGATTATAATTTCAAATATCGGAGTGTTTCTGGTTTATAAGCAAAGGGCAAAATTCCGTGGGAACTTTGAGACACAACGACGAGCATCAGGATTGGAACAAGCCAAAGCAGTAAGACTAATGCGTACACTTTTGTTTATGGAGAGAGTTTTCACGTAAAAAAGGACTTTCAAGTGAAAGTGTCCGTTTTATTTCGGGACCGGCAGAGTACTTTTCGAAAAGTCGGGTGAGTAAATTTAAGAATTTTCTAGAAATGTTTCACTATATTACTACACCGGGTGCGGAGTTATCAGGCGGGTTTCGCGACCAAAAAACCGCCTGATAACTCCGTAGGGTGCCTGATAACTCCGCAGGGCGTAGGCGGAATCGGGGAAAAAGTTGCAAAAAAAAAACTGCCTGATAACTCCACAGGGCGTAGGCGGAAAACTGAAAAGATTTTTGGGGAAAAAACCCGCCTGATAACTCAACGAGCGGGAAAACCCGCCTGATAACTGTGCGCCTGATAACACCGCACCCGGTGTATAATACAGTAATAACAAATGGCATATACACCAGGTGCGCCGTTATGTTACAAAACCAAATAAAAAAAGTGTAACATAACGGCGCAGTGCGTAGTCGATTTCGCTGGAAAACGCCAAAAAACTAAAAATTGTAACATAACGGGATGAACGGGGAATATATTGCGCAATACGTGTTTTTTTTGTACAAATTGTAACATACCGGAAAATAGTGATTACGTAACTCAAAAATATTGCGAAATATGCGCTTTTTTGTAAAAACTGTAACATAACGGAAAATTGTAACATAACGGCGTAGTGCGTAGGCAAAAACGGCAGAAAATGTTTGGTAAAAATTGTAACATAACGGGACGAACGGGAAAAATTGTAACATAACGGCGTACCTGATGTACCGCATGTGTCAATTCGAGATAATGTACTCATTCTACACACTATGTTTCAGTATGTTCGGAAACTCTAGTGTAGTGTTGGTCGTTTGCATAACTTATCTTCCAGTATTTATTGTCGAGTTATTTGATGATATGCGAAAAGGGGTTTCGAAAGGCATACGCAATTCGTCATTTTTTTTCTTGCTGTTGATGAGCAGCAACTCGTTCCTTAATGGTGTAATTTATGTTCAAAGAGACCCAGACCAGAGTTTTGAAATATGCGATAATCCCTTTGAAAATTGCCATCACAACCAGTCTCGGAAGCGTTGGGCGTTTGGGTGCGTTGGGCGTTGGAGAAATTTTTTTCCCAACGCGTTGGGCGTTAGGGAAATTTTTATTCCCAATGCGTTGGGAGAATAAGGCATTGGGGCAATTTGAAGCGTAAGTATAGACAAGCGGTCGATAGTAAGATTAGCCACCTAACATTCACTTAACTCCCAGGGGGAAGTGCGCGTACATAGACACGCAACTTGTTTTTACGTCAATTTAAGGCATATGGAGGCCCCGTAGGGCAAAACGGGTATTGCTGACCCCCTCAACTTTTCGAGAAAATTCGATTGACGGTATTTTTTTTGCGTAGGTTGGAGAGTTCAAACAGCTCTCTAGGGGGCCCTGGTGGCCCAAATCAACAGTCAGATCGACGTAGTTTGATGAGCTCTACAACTTCGCTTTACCAGTTTTTTTTTGAATTATTGCGAATTATTGTGAATTTTTTAAGTGCGTGTTTATATACACACATCCCAAAAACTACTTGCCCCTGAGAGTTAAAAAACGTTTCTAAACTCTGTATTTTGAATTTCGTTGTGAAATCTGGCGTTTATTTCGACATATAACTGCTAGAAAACGAACTTTAACTTTTTCGGAAGAAGCAAATGTGTCCAATACAGAAGAAATGAAAAAGAAATGTATCAAATTTTTTATTTGATTATTTTATTGATGAAATTTACGACTGTATGAATTTCATAATACTTGATACCTGTACCCGGTAGAGTGTACCGTGACCTTTCCAAAAACAAAAATGATAACGTCTTCTTCGAATGAAAAATTTGCAAAGGGCTTGGTTACGACACTTGCGCAGTTATCTTGCTTGAAAAAAAAACGAACTCAATAAAATTTCATCAAAAGCTAGATACGATTTCCGACTTTGTTTTTAGATAAATTTACGGTGTTGTAGGTAGTCTGGTTATCATTTTGGTTTCGTCAAACCATTTGTTTCATACGCGGTTGTTTCGGGAGTATACCGCATAAAAAAAAAATTCACACTACAAAACGTCTGTTACGATCACTTTTCTTCTATGTCAAGTTTGTAAATAACAGGCTTTTCGCCTCCTTAATACCGAGTTATGTCAAAATAGTAGTTCCCCAAATCGCCCAACTTTTTGTTTCCATTTTAACTCGTGCGGGGCCCACTGCGGGCTAGCCATAAAGACCTCCGTGCGCGGTCTTGATCCACATTTGTGGATCAAGTTTTCACGGCGACATTGTAAGCAAATGAGTTCTACAATCTCACCCTCAAAAAGTGGATGAAATTATTTTTAACACAAAATAATTTAATATTTAATCATTACTTTGGTATAGACAAAAATTAAGAGCCAATCCGGAATTTTATTCTGAGCAGAGAACAAATTTAAAATTTCATTTTATATTTTGTAAATCGTTTGGAAAGTTGCAATAAGTAAAACCGTCTCATATTTGAAAGGTTCTTTTATAGGGTAAAACTTTAAGTGTAATACATATATGTAATACACTTACCCTAGTTAGTATCAGGGATGTGAATCGAGAATATTCTATTCCGTGCAACCCGGTGATACACATTCACACGCGTTCTTTTGCGTAAACCTTTTACACGCCCATTTTACATCCCTGCTTAGTATTGGGTAAGTAAGCATTAAATGGTTTGAATAATTCAATTTCAGAATGTGGTCAAGTTCAACATTCTGGGGTGTTTTGCAATAAACAATAGTTGATTCGTGACGTGACCATAACATTGTGATTAGTATGATATGTAACTGTTTTTTCATGTGATTTCGTCAGTTTTTATCATTTTTTCAATAAAAAAAAATGCGAAATCTGTTCACGAAACCGCACAATTTATATTTTTGATTTTGGTCAAATTTTCCGTTAGGATTATTTTATTACTTTATCTGGAATTGAATTCAAGATAAGAATTACAAGCTGCTTACTGAAAATTTTGCATGTCGTACATTACTTTCGTCAAAACATCGAAACAACTTTCCAGATAACTGGGCTACTATCGCGTACTTATAAAACATTGCCCCCGGAAAAAAGCTTTTACTATTTCAGAACGAAACTTTAGGGATTTTTTCGCTTTATTTTAAAAAATAAATAATGCGATTTTTTCCGTTTATATGCGGAATAGGCGTGATAGTGCATGGTAAGTTCGAATTTGATAATTATTGTTGAATAATGAGAGAAACATTAAATATAGATGATTTTTAGATTATTTTCAGCTCAAAAATGAAACTTATTAATAACGGATTGGAGTTAAAAAATTTTTGGCGAAATTTTTGGTACAATAATTTTGGCTAGTTAAGATATCATGAAAGTTTAAGCCAAAAAAAAGTTGCCAAAAAATTTTAAATCAAATCCGAGAATACAGTATGAGGAAAAATAACGTGCTTCTCGATTTCTCACAGAAAAGCGAGCAGCGTGTTATCATACCTCAAACTGAACACTATTTTGTTGAAAAAATCTTTTAAGATATAAAAATTGCATAAAAAAGTTGTTGATAAAAAATGCAGGTAAAATGATTTTCAAAAAAAAAAACTTAAAATACGATGGTCTTAGATAATACAGTCAGGGGTCTCTCGATGTGCATTTTCGATTTCCGAAAAACGTGCACATCGAGAGAGACATGCACATCGAGAGAGTGCACATCGAGAGACCCCTGACTGTATATTTATATTTTTTTAGAATAAGTTTTTTCCTAACTTGAGAAAAGAAGCTAATTTTAACACACAAATGAAATTTTAATCAGAAAACATATTGGATTTTTAGCAATGTATTGAAAATGGTTCTAAAGTCAGAAACACATTTATAAGTCAAACTAATTTTGAGCATCAGGTCACTTTAAAACTTTTCTACTACACTGCGTTGAGTCTGATTATTTAGACATAAATTGAACAAAAATAACGTGCGCCAGAACGTGTAGGCTAATTGCACCGTACATAAAAATAACTGTGTTATCCTGTATTTGTTCAAGTCATGTTTAACAATTTAACATGATTTGAACAAGTAAATTCTGCATTTTTTCGGACAGTTTGTTAAAAAAAAATTAACTACCATGGATCATTGGGACATATCAGACTTTTCTGAACGAAAAAAATGAATCGCCATTAGGGTGTACGCCGTTTGGGAATTAATCCCATCCTTTTTTTATTTTCTTTTTTTACTTAAGGGATGTACTGTAGTCCAGCTTGATATAGAAAAAATCTGGGGAACTCCGAGGCCATAATTTCTGGAAAATTGATTTTTTCTGAAAAAACGTCGTTTTTGCCCATTTTGACCCCTAAGAGTTAAAGTTTGGAATTTGTCGTAATGAAACTTTTTGCTCAGTGGATGATTCTGAATCTGATGCGCAAACTTTTAAAGTGATTTGGAGACCCCCGATTTTAACCGCGGACACCCTAATCGCCATATTCAAAAAACGAAATGATTTTTACTTGAACTAGCACTTATTCCGTTTAGGTAAGCCGTGGGACAGCCTGCCTTTCACATCAGTTCAGCTAGAATTAACAAGCGGAACTTACAATGGAAAAACAATCGAATTTGGGGAGCAGAAAATAGACATTTTTCGGGGTATTCCATATGCCTCTGTTGATAGGTTCAATCCTCCTAGAGAAATACCCGACGGCGTTGGAGTCCATGATGCCCTAAGCCAGAGATAAAATACAGGCCAATGTTGATAAAGTACCCAGTATTTTGGAAGAACACAATCAGACAATAGTCTGAGAAATGTCTATTCGGCCAATTACACTTGACACTCAATTAAAATCAAAAGGGGAAAATATCAATAATAACATAAATAAAAACAACAAAACAGACATTACATTAACTCTCAGAGGGAAGGAGTGAATTGATAACCCGTAGAGGGAAATGTGTGCATATATGCACACACTTAAAAAATCACAATAATTTGAATTAATTCAAGAAAACTGGTAAAGCCAAGTTGTAGAGCTCGTCAAACTACGTCAATCTCACTATTCAGAAATTGATTTGGGCCACCAGGGCTCCCTAGAGAGCTGTCTGAAATCTCCAACCAACGAAAAAAAAATACTGTCAATGTAATTTTCTCGAATATTTGAGGGGGGTCAACAATACTCGTTTTAACCTACGGAGCCTCCATTGGGCTTAAATTGACGAAAAAACAAGTCCTGTGCATATATGCACACACTTCCCACTGGGAGTTAAGGACAATTTGAAATGATTTGTGCCTAATTTTACATCTCTGGTCTCAGTTACAGCGCCAAGTGTTTCGAAGTTGCGTTTTTCGAGGGTGGCGAGGCAAAATCCCTTGAGGATCAAGTGGCCAATGGGGAGGTATCTGAAGACTGTTTAACAATTGATATTTATCGCCCTCATGGGGTCACGGACGCAGCGATAATGTTATTTTTACACGGAGGTGGATGGACCAGTGGGTCTTCTCATCAATATGAAGGAATTCATCAAGCTAAACTTGGTGTTATTTCAGTTGTCCTGCAGTATCGATTAGGGCCGAGTTCAAATATGTTAGCACGGGAAAGAAAAGCATTTTAAATAAAAATTAAGTTATTTATGGTAAGTTATTGGATCGTTATTTAACTGGATCGGAAAAATAAATTTTAAGAGCCAAGACCGTGTATTTTGGCTCATATTTGGTAAGCTAAGCTAAGCCACAATATAAAGGGTTTGCCGAGCCCTGGTCACAACCATGCCATGACCACAACCATGACCACAACCATGACC
>SCLG01000038.1:515601-542690 GCA_004367875.1 Oikopleura albicans
GTTATACGAGACCACAACAATGATCACAGCCATGACCACAACCATGACCACAACCATGACCACAACCATGACCACAACCATGACCTCAACCATGACGACAACCATGACCACAACCTTGACCACAACCATGACCAAAACCATGACCACAACAATGATCACAGCCATGACCACAACCATGACCACAACCATGCCATATGGCACTAGTTTCAGGTTTTTCGGTAAATTACTATTATAGCCTGAAATCCATCGAAGTTAGGCTCAATCGGTTTTTTTAATCCAGTTCATATGCCTATAACGGTCATTTTTGTTGAGATTAATGTCTGCCTTAACCGATTATTCGCAACTATTTTCCGGTTTTTCTATAATTGCATATCTCCTTTTATGCGCATAATAATAAGAACTCCAACAGGTTTTTACGGTTTCATGAATTTATTCGATGAAAATACCGGAAAGACCAGTGGCGGTAATTACGGTTTGATGGACCAACAAGAAGCCCTCCGTTTCGTGCATAAAAATGCTGCAAATATGGGAAGTCCGCAACAAAAAATCACACTTTACGGTCAATCTGCGGGCGCTATGAGCATAGGCTTACATATGCTCAGCAACGAGTCAAGTAAATATGGTCTAATTTACTGAGTATTTTTTTATTAACATTTCATTTTTAGCGCGTTATTTTCAAGCGGCTATTGGCCAATCGGGCACAGCAAGCACAGCGTTCATCTGGGAAAGATTTCAGACAAGCACACAAACTAACGACTACATACGTGATATTTGTGATTTGGCTCCAACGTGTCAAGTTAATAGCGATTTCCCTAGGAAATGTTGATACAAAAGATACTAAAAATAGATTACTTAGGATTTACAAATTGAGTATTTTGGACTCTTCTTTCAGTAAAGGGTAAAATGTGGTCGCAAAACCATGTTTTGAACAACAATTCGCGACCAAATGGCGTGGTCGCGAAAGTACTCATAAATGGGTTTTTTCGCGGCTACAAATAGTCGCAAAAGTACTCATAAATGGGTTTTTCGCGGCCACAAATAGTCGCGAAAGTACTGATAAATGGGTTTTTTCGCGGCCACAAATAGTCGCGAAAGTACTCATAAATGGGTTTTTTCGCGGCTACAAATAGTCGCGAAAGTACTCATAAATGGGTTTTTTGCGGCCAAAAATAGTCGCGAAAGTACTCAAAAATGGGTTTTTTCCGGCCACAAATAGTCGCGAAAGTACTCATAAATGGGTTTTTTGCGGCCAAAAATAGTCGCGAAAGTACTCATAAATGGGTTTTTCGCGACCACAAATAGTCGCGAAAGTACCCCACTCCTTCCTGTCCATCCATTTTTTAGAACCTTTGAAAATATTGACACCTTTCAAGCTTCAGAACTATGCTCACCGTCTCGCTCTTTTCGGACCTACAAACTGCTTTTAAGCGCCAAAAGGTGTCTCCGTTTTCATTTTTTTCTTATTTTACTGCAAACTACACCACCTAACTCGTTATGTTAACACCATCAAACCTCAAAAACTGTCACCATAATGGGTGGTTACAAAACGGGTTAGGTGGTATAGTTTGCAGAAAAACATTTTTCCGCGCGTAACTCTTAAATATGTCATTCGGACTCATTCAACATCAACTAGTGTATTGGGCACGTTGAAAGACGTAGTGAATCAATTAAAATTAATACCTGCCGTGGAACTATGGCGTTATATGCTCCAAGCCTCGCCGGCCTACAATGGTCAACTACATGGCGCCATACCGCACGATGGGGTTTTTATGGTGCAAGACACACGTGAAAAGCTCGGCCAATTAGCAAACTCAAATGTCAATATACCATACTATTTGACCGTTAACTCCTTTGAGGGGAATTCCTTGCCGGCGTTGGGCGTCAGTCCCGATAATTATAATTTAAATAATTTGCTTAATGCGGCTTGGGCTGTACAAGGAAAATATGACGATCAGATTGCAGAAATTGAACAGCAATATTTGAAGGCGTATAATTCAGCATCAGGCACGACCGTTTCGGACTTGTCACCAATTCAGGAACTGAGTTTTGATTACTATTAGCAGGCATGGACCAGTGTTGCGAAAGTGTTACAATTTCGCGAAAGTGCTATAATTTCGCAACACTGGGCATGGACTTGTATGAATACACGGTAAGCTAGTCTCAAAAAACGTTTTTGAGGAAAATTTCCAGTGAAACCTTTGCTTTGTAAAATATTTTTGTCAGAAAACGTTTCCTCGAAAAATGGTACACTAATAATGGCTTTTTTTTAACGTTTTTTTTGACCGAAAACCATTATTGAAAAATGTTTGAAACACGTTTTAATGAAAAATTTCCCGAAAACGTATTTTTCAAAAATCATTGTATTTCGAACAAATCATTGTATTTTTCAAAAATCATTGTATTTCGAAAACATCATTGTATTTCCAAAAAAAAAATCATTGTATTTCGAAAACATCATTGTATTTCGAAAAAATCATTGTATTTCGAAAAAAATCATTATATTTCGAAAAAACATTGTATTTCGAAAACATCATTGTATTTCGAAAAAATCATTGTATTTCGAAAAAATCATTGTATTTCGAAAAAATCATTGTGTTTCGAAAAAATCATTGTATTTCGAAAAAATGATTTAGCTGAACGCGTTTCTCAAATCTCATAAAAGAAATTCACGGTTGGCTCACACATTTATGGTGATATAAATGTGGCGATTCCAATGCGGGATGACGCGGTTTTGTACGCTAAAGCCGGCAAAAATATTCATTTTGGATATTACGATACTGACACGGGACTTGACTTAATTTTCGCCGCGCCGTCTTGCTGTGGAGTCGGACATGGCGGAGAATTGCTTTACACTTTTGATGCTATTAGTGATCTCGTCGCCGCCGGATTTTGGCCACAAGTTTTTGGTTCGAAATTTTTTCCTAAAATGGGCTCTAGCTGAGCGGAACTCACAGATTTTTTTTCGGGGATAACGGGATTCTTCCAGTTCACCACCACGAAAAAAAAATGAAAAACTAGACAATTTTTTTTTTGAAAAAATCGGGATTTTCAGTTGCGAATGCGGCTAGGGCCATTAAATTAGATACGTATTAACTAAATTGTTATATTTGTCTTTTTGTAACGATATCCACGCGGTGTTCCATTCCACTAAAAGATAAAGATCAGGCCGTAAACGCTGCAAATTAGATCTTATATTTTGGTAAGGAATTGGGACACCGCGTGGATTTTTCTACATAAAGACTAAAGAAACAAGGTAGTATTGTAAATTTAACTTCTTCATTATTTCGGCTGGATAACTGAACGCTTGTACACCCGCTAATAAATAATAAGATATTTTAAAAATCAGAAATTTTTCGCGAACGATTTTCCACAATGAGGGCTATTTTTTAACTCCCAGAGGGAAGTGCGTGTATATACACACGCAACTTGCTTTTTCGTCGATTTAAGGCATATGGAGGCCCCGTAGGGCTAAACGGGTATTGCTGACCCCTCTCAACTTTTCGAGAAAATAAGATTGACGGTGTTTTTTTTTGCGTAGGTTGAATATTTCAAACAGCTCTCTAGGGTGGAAATATTTTTTATTTAGAAATATTTTTCGTATTTCGATCCTTACTTCAGTACCATGGGAAAAAGAAGCAAGTGCTTACGTGATGGATCAATATGTAAGAATTGCAAACACTGGCGAGGCTTTAAATTGGCCACAATTTGACGAAACGGACCAAAAGCAATTGGTGATCAGAAATAGCGAATGCTGTTTAGCGCCAGTAGTGAGATCATTTAACGTGCCAATTGTCACAAATATGGGAATTGAAAACTGGAAGAAGATTGCCGGTAAGTTGAATACAAACAAACGCCAATATAACAGCGTAGTACGTAGACGATTTTCTTAGGAATATTCGAAAATTGACTTTCAACCACTTTTGACCATTTTTTCTAGAACCTGAAGATCTCTTTGCGTGTCCTTCCAGAGACTGTTGGGATTATGATGCATCATCAGGGGTGTGTTCGATGAAAGAGGGTCACTCGTGCAATCCTGGTTCAAAATGGTGGGATGCTTTGCCCTTTACGGTCGCTACGCTCAAACTAACCAGCGGAACATACAAGGGAAAAGTTATCGACTTTGACGGGCAGAAAATTGAAATATTCCGGGGTACTTAATACTTTACAAAGCCAACTTTGAAAATATTACGAACATAACGATATTACGAGAATAACGATATAGCACACAAAATAAAACATCAAAGCTCGGTATCAATGGCATTTGGTACATGGCTTGGCTTTGTCTTGAAAAACCCAAGCCAAGACAAGCCAAATTAAAAAAAACGTTCGAGAACGTGCCTGAATAGTCATGCGAATATTGGGTAGCTAGCTACCCATTTTCACTTTTATTCTAAATAAAAACAGAACGGCTTGTGATAATAAAAACGGACAACGGATTTGAAATCAAAAAAAAAAAATTACGTTTTATATGGGAGAAAAATATTTTTTTTTGGAAAATTGTTCATACGTTTGGGTCCCTGGAAGACGAGGGTTAACCTTTGAACACATATTCAAAACAGTTCCCTGAACACATATTTTGGAATTTTCTCCAAACGAGCATTTAAAGCGTTCGTACTACGTAATTTTTCTCCAGAATCAAATAAATGGTCCTGAATCGAATAAGCATGCTCTCGATAGCTCTCCGACCACCCTTGGACACTTTTTGGTCGATTTGACCACAAAAAATACAAATTCACAAACGGTTAACCGGGTGACGTACAGGGTTCATTTTTTGCCAGCTAGTGCGCCGTTGANAAGAACAGGACATCAAAATAAAATAATAATCAAAAATATCCGTTCATTGTTTGGCGCGCAAAGAGCAAATTGGGTAGCTAGCTACCCCAGATGCGCATGACTGTTATAGTAAATTCGATGCGCATGACTGTCAACACGTAAAGGATAAAAAAGCCAGATACACGGCCTCAAGCTCATACTGTAATCGCATAGTTTCGTATTTTTTCGTGTTGAAAAAATTAAGTATTTTGCCCGATATATACACACAAATTTTTTTTAGGAATTCCTTACGGTTCCGTGAATCGCTTCGACGCACCATCCGCCGTACCAGATAGCGAAGCGACATTTGATGCATTTAGCTACAGTGCCAAATGCTTTGAAGTGGCGTTTTTCGAGGGTGGCGAGGCAAAATCGCTTGAGGATCAAGTGGCCGATGGGGAAGTTTCTGAAGATTGTTTAACAATTGATGTTTATCGCCCTCATGGGGTCACGGACGCAGCGATAATGTTGTTTTTGCATGGCGGGGGATGGACCAGTGGGTCTTCTCATCAATATGAAGGAATTCATCAAGCTAAACTTGGTGTTATTTCAGTTGTCCTGCAGTATCGATTAGGGCCGAGTTCAAATATGTTACGTTTGAGCAAAAAAACCTTTAATTTTAAAAGTTATGGATTTTTCCTAACATCCTTAAATAATTAATGTTCTTCTAGGTATATTATATATAATAAACATAAATTGTGACCACAAAAATGGCCCATTTGTGGGCCTTAAATAAAATTTATCACGTGACAGGGTGAACGTGAGGCAAAACTAGATTAGCCCACTACGGTCCACTTTTTAATTTCACGTCGAAAGACCAAAACAATTTTTTTTTCGAAATAACTTGGTGGTCATGGCCTATTTTTTTTCTCTCACTTGAAATTTAGGGACATTAAGTTAAAGGATATTTTTATGGATTGGCATGTACGGTATATGAGAACACTAAGGAGTTTGTCTCATGAAAGCGGGTGATAATACCACAGTCTTTCGGAGAAAAACGTTTTTAGTACGTTTGTAGTACGTTTTTAGTACGTAGTTAATGGTAAAAATGCAAGAAACGTTTTTCAGAGAAAATGGAAGAAAACTTTTATCGGGGAAAATATTTAGAAGTTTTCAACAGAGGCAAGTTTTTTTTGAGAACAAGTTTGTTCAAAAAAAGTTTTTTCTCCGGAAAACGTTCTTGTCAAAAAACGCCCCAAAAAATAACTGATTTCGACATACAATAAAGGCAACGGGTTACTTTTTTATATCTTCCCAATTATATCAGAACTTTATCAGGCTTCTATGGTTTTATGAATCTTTTTGATAATCAATCTGGCCTAACAAAAGGCGGAAACTATGGTCTTATGGATCAACAAGAAGCGCTCCGCTTTGTTCACAAAAATGCCGCAAATATGGGAAGTCCACAACAAAAAATCACACTTTATGGCCAATCAGCAGGCGCCATGAGTATTGGCTTGCATATGCTCACTGATGAGTCGAGTACGAAAAATTTGATTTATTTTTATTTTTTTCTAATTTTAAACTTGTTCAGCCAAATATTTTGATGCTGCAATTGGACAGTCGGGTTGTGCCAGTACAGCGTTCATTTGGGAAAGATTTCAGACGAGTACGCAGACAAACGATTATGTCCGTGACATTTGTCAACTCGCCCCAACATGCCAAATAAATAACAACTTTCAAAGGAAATGTTTAAATTGATTTTAAGTGGACTTCTATGTTATGGCTAATTGTCTCAATAGTATGGGGTAAAATAAAGTGTTTATTAACTGTTTTGAAATTTTTTTCGTTTTCCCAAAAAATTAGTCATTTGGCACATACTTTGAGAAAAAAATAAGTTGTGAAAATTAAAATGCCAAAAAATAGCCCTTACTTTGGGAGTGGGGTACTTTCGCGAATAAACCCATTTATGAGTACTTTTGCGACCACGCCCTTTGGTCGCGACGTGTTGTTCAAAATATAGTTTCGCGACCATGGTGTTTTGAGTGAGGTTTCGCCGCCATTGTTTGTTAGTAGAAAAAATGGTCGCGAAATCTTGTTTAAAACACCAATTCGCGATCGCGACCATGTCGTCGCTAAACCATATTTTAAACAACAATTCGCGACCAAATGGTGTGGTCGCGAAAGTACTCATAAACGGTTTTTTAAGTACCCTTTACCTTACGTTGAGGCTCCTGTAATAGTATAATTTGTAAATCAAAGTTTGTAATTTTGGTTTGTATTCGAATTTTCTCAAAAAGTTGAGGGGCGCGTCAGCAATACGGGTTTTGCCCTACAGTCTATATACACGCACTTCCCCCTGGGAGTTAAACGTAAATGTTAGGTTTTAAACCAAATTTTGACATTTAAGTAGTACGATTCCCGAACTACAAAAAATCGTAGCTCAACTGACCTCCATTCCAGCTGTGGAGCTTTGGCGGTATATGCTTCAAGCCTCTCCGGCATACAACGGTCAACTTCATGGCGCGATTCCGCATGATGGCGTCTTTCTCGTCGACGATTCTAGATCCAAACTTGCGCAGTTGTCAACTTCAGACGTCGACATTCCTTACTTTCTGACAGTTAATTCTTTCGAGGGCAACTCATTACCCGCATTAGGCGTAAGCCCGAACAATTATAACTTGGACAATTTGCTTCAAGCATCCTGGGCGGTACAGGGAAAATATGACCAGGAAATTCTAGAAATGGAGCAAAAATACCTTAGCGCTTATAATGCAGCCTCTGGTATGGCAGTGACGAACTTGTCCCAGATTCAGGCACTGAGATTTAACGCTACGTGGAATTTCGTCACGGAAAAACTTAATTTAAACGGTTTCGTTAATACTCATCGGTTTACATGAATTTCCGCCGTTTTTTCGTATTTTCTAGATAGCCAAACTTCAGTTTTTTTCCGCAAGTCCAAAACTCGAATATCTCGATCTAGAAAATGCGGGAGAAAAGACGACGGAAATTCATGTAAAAAGCAAAGTAGTATAGTACACCGGGTGCGCAGTTATCGGGCGGGTTGGTCCTGTTATCAGGCGGGGTTTTTTCAATACTTTTGGATATATATGACCAAATTTCCCGCTCGTGCTGTTATCGGGCACCCTCGTGCTGTTATCGGGCGGTTTTTTTGCATATTTTAACCTTATTCCGCTTCCGCCGTGTTATCGGGCGCCCGATTAAGGTTTTTTGTCGCGAAACCCGCCCGATAACTGCGCACCTGGTGTATCTAATTGTTTCTTTTGAAAATTTCGAGTTTTTTCGGCCGGGTCAAATCTCTTCGAAAAGAAATTCACCGTTGGGTCGCACATTTACGGGGATATTAATGTGGCGATTCCGATTCGCGACGAGGCCTTAATGTATGCCAAAGCTGGCAAAGATATTCATTTGGCCTATTGGGATACGGATACGGGACTCGATTTAATTTTCGCGGCACCCTCATGCTGTGGAGTTGGTCACGGCGGGGAATTACTTTATACTTTTGCCGCCATTTGGGATCTCGTCGCCGCTGGCTTTTGGCCACAGGTAATTTTAGCTCAGTTTATTGATATACAGTTCTATTATACACCAGGTGCTCCGTTATGTTACAAAATCAAATAAAAAAATTGTAACATAACGGCGCAGTGCGTAGACAATTTCGCTGGAAAACGTCGAAAAAATTTAAAATTGTAACATAACGGGACGAACGGGGAAAATGTTGCACAATACGTGTTTTTGTAGAAATTGTAACATAACGGAAAATAGTGATTACTTAACTCAAAAGTATTGCGAAATACGCGTTTTTTGTATAGAAATTGTAACATAACGGAAAATTGTAACATAACGACGTAGTGCGTGCGCAAAAACGCCAGAAAATTTTTAGCTAAAAATTGTAACATAACTGCGACGAACGGGAAAAATTGTAACAAAACGGGGTGAAACATAACGACCCACCTGGTGTATGTTCGTCCTAAATAAATTATAATTACAGTTGTGGATACAAGAACGTGACAAATTCTCGAGAACATTTTGACAGTATGTTTTAGGTTCCGTGGGAAGCTGAGGCAGCCACATGGGTAATGGATCAATATGTAACAATCGCCAACACAGGAAAAGCAAAAAATTGGCCAAAATTTGACGCAACTAGCGAACAACAGTTAGTGATCAGAAATACGGATTGTTGTATTGCTGCAGAAATGCAAACATTTAGTGTGCCAATTGTCACAAACATGGGCGCTCAGAACTGGAAAACTATTGGAGAGGAGCACGAACAATCCCCGTGTCCTTCACCCGAGTGCTGGAACTATGACTCATTGACTGGATTTTGTTCTTTGAGGGAAGGCCACACCTGTAATCTTGGATCGAAATGGTGGGACTCTTTGCCATTTACAGTTGCAGAGCTCAAATTGAGCAGTGGGACTTTTAAAGGAAAAATAATTGACTTTGGCGGCGCAAAAATTGAAATATTCAGAGGTACAATTTAGAATTTAATTGATAAATTAATAATTAGAACAATTATTAGAACCCTTTGCGCTCTCACGCGTTACCTTGCAAACTTTTCCATTCGTGTGAATATATTTGAATTTTGTTAACTCCCAGGGAGAAGTGTGTGCATATATGTTTTTTCGTCGATTTAAGGCCTTTAGAGGCCCCGAAGGTTCAAACGAGTATTGCTGACCCCCCTCAACTTTTCGAGAAAATTACATTGACGGTATTTTTTGCGTAGGTTGGAGATTTCAAACAGCTCTCTAGGGGGCCCTGGTGGCCCAAATCAATCTCTGAATAGTCAGATCGACGTAGTTTGACGAGCTCTACAACGTGGTTTTACCAGTTTTTTTTAATTATTGCGAATTATTGTGAATTTTTTAAGCGTATGCATATATTTCCCCTACGGGTTATCAAAAACTCCTTCCCACTGAGAGTTAAGATAGTTGGATGGGGCCATTGGTAAGATAACTCAAAATTCTACACATCTCGGGCCAAAATTTTCGGCCCCAAAAATATTAAGATAACCCAATTTTGTAAGAATAAGTGGTTTTACGATAAGTAGTTAGGGATTGTGTTATAATTTAGGAGTATCCATTTGAATCCAGTAAGTTTTAAGACTAATTCCAATTTTAGGAATCCCATACGCATCTGTAAATCGATTTGACGCCCCGTCTTCGGTAGCCGATAGTGAAGACACTTTTGATGCATTTAGTTATAAGGCCAAGTGTTTCGAAGTAGCGTTTTTCGAGGGTGGCGAGGCAAAATCGCTCGAGGATCAAGTGGCCGATGGGGAAGTTTCTGAAGATTGTTTAACAATTGATATTTATCGCCCTCATGGAGTCACGGACGCAGCGATAATGTTGTTTTTACACGGCGGGGGATGGACCAGTGGGTCTTCTCATCAATATGAAGGAATTCATCAAGCTAAACTTGGAGTCATTTCAGTTGTCCTGCAGTATCGATTAGGGCCGAGTTCTGATATGAATTGCAGGGGTAGGCCAAATCCGGGAGACTTTGCAATTTAGAGTCGGTTTGGTCCAATAGTTTAATTTTCGTGTCATTGATTTATCATCTTACGAACAGAGGTCGACACTCGGGTACCCGAGCTCGGGTATTACCCGAGTTTACGCGTACCCGACACTGGTAGAGCTCGGACGGGTAGCCAATTTTTCGGTCGGGTATTTTAGTTAGAGTTACTCGGGTATAACCCGGCTCGGGTACGGGTAACTATTTTTTTTCTTCTCGGGTAAACACGAGTAAAGTCGGGAAAACTCGGGTTACCTCGTTTTTGAGCTCGATTATTACCCGGCTTTTTTACCCGTGTTTTTCCGCGGGTAACAAACTCGGACGGGTAAGTAAAAAAATCGAATATGCCGACCTCTTCTTACGAATTATCCATTGTACTGCAAATTTTAATTATTTTTAATGTTTATTATTAATTGTTTATATTTAATTATTGATGCCTTGCAAAATTCGCTAATTTACCATATTTTTGTATCTGTGGGTTAACGAAAGTTTATTATATGAACTTTATAAGGATTTTATGGTTTCATGAATCTATTCAACAGTCAGACCGGCAAAACCAACGGCGGAAATTACGGCCTGATGGATCAACAGGAAGCCCTTCGTTTCGTGCATAAAAATGCTGCACTTATGGGAAGTCCCCGACAGAAAATCACCCTTTACGGTCAATCTGCGGGCGCTATGAGCATAGGCCTACATATGCTAACTGACGAATCGAGTATGTTATTTTTTTTGTCATTTTAAAACAAATTTTATTATTGTTATTTTTAGCAAAATATTTCGAAGCTGCCATTGGACAGTCGGGCTGTGCTAGTACGGCTTTCATTTGGGAAAGATTTCAGACCAGTACGCAGACAAACGATTATGTCCGTGATATTTGTCAACTTGCGCCATCTTGCCAAATAAATGACGATTTCCAAAGGATTTGTTGATTACTTTTGTAAACAGGGATTCACTGAGGAAAAGTCGTATAAGGGTCGGAATTACCCTCAGAGCAATACAACGTATGTCTTAGCTTATGTCAAGTTGTGAATCATTTTTTATTGACAAAGCAACAGTATAGACCACTGTGGTCTTTTTAATTTGTGATTTTATGCTTTTGAAGGATCGGTCAGTCATGTTGTGTAAAACGTTAACCCGAAATTGGGCCAATTATTCGTTTTTTCTCAAGTTCAAGTCGCGCTTGCTGCTGAAAATTATGAAATTTGAAATAATATCATGTTAGACATTATGTTAAACGACTAGTCCAATATTTTTTGTGGAACGTTTTTTATAGTGTTTTGCAAGTACAGTTTCAAGTAAAGTCTCGACTGACCCGTCCTATACCCGACTTACCCGTCCTTAAGAACTTTGACTAAGAATGACTCTTTGCGTCCCCAGGTTGTCGAAATCAACGTGGCCCGTCCTTAAAAAAGCTCAGAATTAAAAAATATTAAGTTATTAACTAATAGTTTTACTCTACTGAATTGTTTTACACCGCACGCGTATTTTGGACAAAAATAATAAGCCGTAGGCGCGGAGGGTCTGTAACTGAATTACAAGCCACGTCTATTGGCTCATGATTTTTATGGACGCCTCCTATTGGCTAGCGTCCTTTAGCCAGGCAAATGACTCACCGCGTGGCTTGTAATACAATTTACTTTGTTCATTTAATCAACACTATGAAAAGCTCAATTGGCGAATTACAGCAAATCATTGCACAATTAAGCTCCATACCGGCGGTAGAATTATGGCGGTATATGCTCAAAGCATCACCAGCATATAACGGTCAACTTCACGGTGCCATACCCCACGATGGCGTTTTTTTGATTGAAGACACTCGAGCCAAACTTGCCAAGCTTCCACAGTCATCCGTCAATATTCCCTACTTCTTAACCGTTAACTCCTTCGAAGGCAACTCACTACCAGCTTTGGGCGTCAGTGTAGATAATTACAATCTAGAAAATTTGCTTCACGCTTCATGGGCCGTACAAGGAAAATATGACGAGCAAATTGAAGAGATGGAAACAAAATATGTTCGGGCTTATAATAAAGCAGCTGGACTAAATAGCTTGGAACTTTCTCCAATTCAGGAATAGAATTTTAACTAAAATTTTATTTTGGAATGCTACACCAGGTGCGCCGTTATGTTTCACCCCGTTATGTTACAATTTTCTCCGTTCGTCCCGTTATGTTACAATTTTTAGCAAGAAAATTTCTGGCGTTTTTGCTTACGGACTACGCCGTTATGTTGCAATTTTCCGTTATGTTACAATTTGCACAAAAAACTCGCATTTCGCTATACTTTTGAGTTACGAAATAACTATTTTCCGTTATGTTACAAAAAAAAAAACACGTATTGCGCAATATTTTGGCCGTTCGTCCCGTTATGTTACAATTTGTACAAAAGAAACACTTATTGCGCAATATTTTCCCCTTTCGTCCCGTTATGTTACAATTTTTAAGTTTTTTTGGCGGTTTCCAACAAAATCGCCTACGCACTGCGCCGTTATGTTACAATTTTCCGTTTTGTTACACATTTTTTTGATTTGGTTTTGAAACATAAGAGCGCACCTGTTTTTTTTTGAAAAAAAAACCTTGGACGTGATTTTTTATTCGGGCACTTTTTTAATTGCGTTTTATACTACTTGAGTTATATAAAAATCTTTAACAGAAATTTACCATCGGGTCGCATATTTATGGCGATATCAACGTGGCGATCCCGATTCGCGATGAGGCCCTAATGTATGCAAAAGCTGGAAAGGATATTCACTTGGCCTATTGGGATACGGACACGGGGCTTGATTTGATTTTTGCGGCGCCATCTTGTTGCGGTGTCGGACACGGCGGAGAACTACTTTACACGTTTGCCGCCATTCGGGATCTCGTCGCCGCCGGTTTTTGGCCTTCAGTTTAGGGAGCCCAGAAAAAAATATCTAATGACTCTTTCACCATTTCGGACTTTAATCCTTCGGCACCGACTAAATTGGTATCATGTATTTTTGGTCGAAAGTGTAAAATGTCGAAATGTCAAAATGCATAAGTCATAATTGGTCGAAAATTTGCGTCGCAGTCTGACTTATGCCGTTTACACTTTCGACCAGACAAATATTTGGAGAATCGAACTGGCGGGCAAACTTTTTTTTTGCCCGCCAGTTTGTAGCCCTCCAAATATTGATGTCAAAATTTATTTATAATTTGAACTTTCTGTGCACCATACTGTAGTTTTGTGGGAAGAAGAGGCAACAACCTATATTATGGATCAGTACGTCACAATTGCCAACACGGGTAAAGCGAAAAATTGGCCACAATTTGACGAAAACAGCGAAAGTCAATTGGTTATTCGAAACAGCGAATGTTGCATAACTCCCGAAATCGAAACGTTTAGAGTTCCAATCATTGCCAACAATGGTGTCCAACATTGGCACAGTATCTCAGGTAGTTTAACTCGGCATCGATTAACTCGCAGGGGGAAGTGTGTGCATACATGCACACGACTTGGTTTTTCGTCGATTTAAGGCATAAGGAGGCCCCGTAGGGCAGAAATGGTATTGTTGACTCACCTCAACTTTTCGAGAAAATTCCATTGGCGGTATTTTTTGCGTAGGTTGGATATTTCAAACAGCTCTCAAGGGGCCCTGGTGGCCCAAATCAATTTGTCAATAGTCCGATCGACGTAGTTTGACGAGCTCTACAACTTAACCAGTTTTACCAGAATTATTGCGAATTAGGGTACCATACATTTCGGACCGACGGGCCGAAATGGCGTGACATAGAGAGAAAACGCGCACGACGGCACTGGGCCGAAATGGCGTTTAGGAAGCAAAAAAATCGCACGACGGCACGGGGCCAAAATGTCGTTTTTGAAGACGTTTATCACATACGACGGCACGAGACGCAAACGTTAAATAAAAGGGCTATTATTTACTATAAACTATGTATAAATATATATATCAATGAATTTATATCATCTTATTTATATTTTTATAGTTTTTTTTTTCAAAACTCAATAAAGACCGAGGAAAACTAGAATTTGTGACGTTTCCGTCTTGGTTTCCGTCCATAAAAAAAAAATAAAGTTTTAGTGAAATAATTTCTAACTAGCTCTTTTATAAACAGGAAAAAATACTTGTGGCGAGACATTTTTCGACAACTGGAGGCCCATACTTGGGTACACACATGTATATCCTGCTGAGAATTTCCGTGAGCTCACCTTAATTGCACAGCTGCGCAACACCTTTTGATTTTTCCCAATAGTATTTCTTAGAACTATTCCTGTTTGTTTGTTTAATCTTGTATGACATAATTAAATACGCTTCATTTCAAAGTACTGGTCAAAAACACACTTGCGCCGTTATCCGGCAAATTTCACGAAAAACAACAATTATTTACAAAAAAAATTCTTCCGAGAACACAACTTTTTTTTGTTTCACACACAGTGTGACATTAATTTAGCACAGACACACGTGTGTAGTGAAAAAAAAAAATAAACTGACATTGAACTTGTTTTTTACGACATTTAATAATGAAAATCGTTCTTATGACATTATTCCGAGTCCAATGATGTAAAAAAAAATTATTTTCGGTTTTTTTTTTGATTCTTTGATGACTTTCATGTTTTCGAAGTTTAAATTACTAAATTGCTTATTAGCAATTAAACCGCTTTTTGATTTATGTAAAAAATTAAATTTCAAGAAAAAAATTTTCGAGGTCGTTACGCAGCATGTTCATATATTTTTTTATATTTTTAGCGTAAAAAAATAATTGTCGCCGATGACGCATCGTTTTTTTTATACTACTTATAAAAGACGGTAAACAATATTTTTTTTACGAAAAAAATATATCAGCATGTCCGACCTGAAAAATACCGACCTGAAAAATACCAAACATAAAAAATTAAGGGCCTCAAAGTTAAAACGGGCACCAAACACAAAAAAATGTTTACGCGCCCCAAGTCTAAAAATTATTTGTTTTTACGAAAAAAAATACAAAAAGTATATCAGCATGTTCATAACGACCTGAAAAATACCAAACATAAAAAATTGGCCACACTCTTAATATGACTCGTAATATTGACTTAAACCATACTTTGAACGTAATATACATATCATGTTTAAGAATTTAAAGCCTTAAGTTCTGGGGGGCCGTTTTGTCGGATTTGAAGGCTTCATTGATACAAAATGGCCCTGTGCCGTCGTGCGAAATTTAAAAGGTTCATTTCGACAAAATGGCCCGAGTCTCGTCAACTAAAATATGAAATCAGGCTCGGCCCCGAGCAAACATCCATTTTTCTGCTTCTGCGATAAAAATATTTTTTTGTGCCGCTTTTGAAATCAGTCTTGAGCGGGGCCGAAATGACGGGCCACCGCGAATTATTGTGAATTTTTAAGTGTGCATACGTGCACACAATTCCCCCCTACGGATATCAAAAAGTCCTTCCCCCTGAGAGTTAAATTTATACAGAATGCATAAGGTACTACCGTAATAGTCAGTCTGAATTTCTCCCTGTAAGATAATGAAAATTTTTACAAAATATTTTCAGACGAAGAAGAGGGATTCCCGTGTCCGTCACGTGAATGCTGGGACCTCGACCTTACGACCAACACTTGCTCGCTAAAACCAGGCCAAACATGCATCAGTATTTTGTGCGAGTTTGACTCGATGAATCTAGAATTTAACGCTGATTTCTTTGGCATTGATGAGGGTGACATTAGTGCGTTTGATGCGAAATATAATGTGAATTTTGAAAATGGAAAATTTCACTTGAGTTGTAAACTGGGTGATTGTGACATGACGACATCAATGAATGATGATGGATCTTTCTTAACCTATCAACTCCACGTGGCGGCAGAGCATCTTGAGCCTCTTCAACTCCCAGGCGTCACGCTTTATACGGACTACAATAAAGGCTAGGTTCGAAATCCCAATGAAATTTTTATAACTCTTTTTTTTCTAGATTTAACTCCCAGAGGAAGTGCATATAGACACACAACTTGTTTTTTCGTCGATTTAAGGCATATACCCGTAGGGCAAAACGCGTATTGCTGACCCCCTCAACTTTTCGAAAGAATTACATTGACGGTTTTTTTTTTGCGTAGGTTGAAGACTTCAAACAGCTTTTTAGGGGGCCCTAGTGGCCCAAATAAATTTCTGAATTGTCAAATCGACGTAGTTTGACGAGTTCTACAACTTGGTTTCACCAGTTTTTTTTGAATGATTGCGAATTGTTGTGAATTTCTAAGTGCGTGTTTATATACACACATTTCTCCCTACGGGTTCCAAAAAACTCTTTCCCCTGAGAGTTAACAATAATTGATAAAAAAACTGTGATTTTTAACCGCAAATTGAGCGGCTCTAGATGCTACTTGCGAATATTCCACATCAATTTCGCTCTCTAGCGCCAACTTTCAAATTCGTCAGTCAACTGCTAATGGTCAACTGCATCAAAGAGGTGATTTATCCGGTGGATTTGATTTAAATTTGTACACAGATGCCGCCCTTCTCGAGCCACTTGAAACAGCCTATATTGGGCAAAGAATTTGGGCACAGATTGAGTGGAATGTGCCTCAGTCCGATTTGAAATTTTATCTCAAAAACTGTGATGTTGAGTTATCTGATCCGCCAATTAAAGCCAATATTGTCAGAGATAATTGCTATTCCTCTGCACTTAGCGTCACGAAAACTGGAGATAGGAGGGTGTCTAATTTTTTGACAATTACAGGGGGTGCTGAATAAGGGCCTGCTGAACAGGGTTGTCTGTGTTAAATAAGGGTCTGTAGAATACTTAGAACTGTGCTAATAAAGGTCTATTTTTTCGATAAAAAAGTAGTATTGCGCCAAATAAGGATCGGTGATTTTAACTTTGCTTTTCATTGGCGTTTTTATTTCTTTTTGATCCGTCTTTTTTGCGATATTGTTAAAAATTTATTTTAAAATAATTTGTTTAACAATGGATATAATAAATTTGAATTGTGTTCAGCTCGAACTAAACTTTAAAATTTATAACATGAAATATTAAAAACTCGTATTGCGAAATATTTTTGAGTTACATAATCCCTATTTTCCATTATTTTGGGGTTATACAAACAAAAACACATACCTTGCAATACTTTCGAGTTACGTGACCCCTATTTTCCATTATCTTGGGATCGCCTACGCAATTTCATCCATACGCCTACACAATGTACCGTTATGTTGGTAATATAATCCTATTTTCCGTTATCTTGGTTAAATTTAGCCCCAAACTTTCCCAAGATAAAGGTACATCTGGTGTATATAAAACGTTTTGAAAGCATAAGACAAACTAGACAACTTGAATAGTAACATTTGGATGGTGAGCGACACAAGTGGTTTTAGTTTTATTTCATTCTCGTCGAATCGCAGCCAGGCGAAGTCGCAAACCGTTGTTCTCAAATGCGGAATTAAGTTGTGTCTTTTGTCCGATAACAAATGCAAAATAAATAAGAGCCTATCGGAGTGTCCGACCTCAAGCGGATATCAGTTCACACCAAATGGGTTGTAAAGATGATGAGGATCCGAAGCTGGATCCTGCCAACCGAAAAACCGCAAATAAACCTGATTCTCTGGATAATATTATGTGGTACTGCAAATAAATTGCATAAAAAGTTTTTTGAACTCGCCGGACTTTTAGTTTCCAGTTTAACTCCCAGGGGGAAGTGCGAGTAAATAGACACGAAACTTATTTTTTTACGTCGATTTAAGGCATATGGTCCAGGAGGCCCCGTAGGGCAAACCGGGTTGTGGTGACCCCCCTCAANAACGTTTTAAAAAAATGTAAAATAAAAAAAAAATTACGTTAATTTACGTTATGACACGCCAATTTTAAGTAACCGCCTTTAATCTTTTTTTTCGCCAAAAATTTCTGCGATCACTCTGTACCTCGAACACAGAGTGATCGCAATTTTAGACACAAAATTAAAATTCATTGAAGTGCCGCATGAGAAAAAAACGGCGCGAAAAATATTGCGAGCACTCTGTATGTACTCGAGCAGCGGACTAGTAAAATTGGAATCAATCCAAATAAATTGCATAAAAAGTTTTTTGAACTCGCCGGACTTTTAGTTTCCAGTTTAACTCCCAGGGGGAAGTGCGTGTAAATAGACACGAAACTTATTTTTTTTCGTCGATTTAAGGCATATGGTCCAGGAGGCCCCGTAGGGCAAACCGGGTTGTGGTGACCCCCCTCAACTTTTCGAGAAAATTCGATTGACGGTGTTTTTTGCGTAGTTTGGAGATTTCAAACAGCTGTCTAGGGAGCTCTGGTGGCCCAAATCAATTTCAGAATAGTCAAATCGACGTAGTTTGACGAGCTCTACAACTTTGCTCTACCAGTTTTTTTCGAATTATTTCGAATTATTGTGAATTTTTGAAGGCGTGTTTATTTCACACATTTCCCCCTACGGGTTCCCAAAAACTCCTTCCCCTGAGAGGTAATAGGTAAGCAAAGCGAAAATCAAAAATTTTCTAGTCAAGCATTTTTTTTCGCTTCTTTTTTTCTCTGGGCGAAAAAAAGTACGCGCACACATGGCAACAATCCCTACGTACTACGCCGTTATTTTGCGACATTTGTTTTTTGTTAAAATCATTGCTTTCTGAAGTGTAATTTATATAATGGGACAGGTAGTGTATAATATCATTTTATTATTAATATGAATACAGTGTATATAGTATCCAATAGAATGATGATTACAATTCCGCGTGTCGATTTTTTGATACGATATATCCAATATATGGAAAACATATTTCAATCGTTGTAAGCTGTCAAAAAATATATATTTCATTTTAAACTGTATAAGCCGTGCTCGAATATGATTATTTGTGGAGTGAAATCATAAATTTTTAATATTTAAAAGCAGTTAAAATACTACTTGACCTGTGATACATATTGTCGAGTCCGTCAGAGAAAACAATTTCAATACATATTTTCGCAGCAAAGTGTTTTTTCGGAATAACTTGCGCACAGCCTAGCCGACAAAAATTGAAAACTATGCTAAAGGACCAGTTCTGTTTTGTATATGATTACCAGATTGTACCACTTTACGCACTTTCTCCCTAGTTATTGCCAAGAACTTACTGCCGTGTGTGATTTATTGTTTAGTGATTTATACAGTACAGTCTGTTCCCGTTAATTTGTGGTACACCTAGATGCACCTGTTTCTACCAATCATAAACATTTATTAACTGTATAAACACAACATTCAGATCTTTATACCAGTTAACTCACAGGGGGAAGTGCATGTAAATAGACACGCAACTGGTTTTTTCGTCGATTTAAGGTATATGGAGGCCCCGTAGGTCAAAACGGGTATTGGTGACCCCCCTCAACTTTTCGAGAAAATTCGATTGACGGTGTTTTTTGCGTAGATTCGAGATTTCAAACAGCTCTCTAGGGGCCCTGGTGGCCCAAATCAATTTCCGAAAAGTCAGATCGACGTAGTTTGATCGTAGCTTTACAACTTGGCTTTACCAGTTATTTTGAATAATTGCGAATTATTGTGAATTTTTAAGTGCGTGTTTATTTACACGCATTTTCCTCATACGGGTTCCCAAAAACTCCTTCCCCCTGAGAGTTAAACCACTAATATTATAGATTTTATAACAGCTTATACAGTATCATAATCGGACTTTTTAACGGTTTTTAGTAATTTAAATCCTTACAGTATACTGTGTATCAGTATATCATTTTCTATCAGTTTCGTTTGTTCTACAGAGTGTTCGCCATAAATTTATTATTCATTTATCAGCAATAATCTAGAAAAATTTAAGTTGAACCATTATTTGGAATTAATAATGTGCATCCGTGACGTCAGCATAATAGTTACTGTGTTTGTTTTATGGATTTTGATGGTCGTCGGACTATTGCGAAATATAATCGTCTCATTTGAATGTAATCAGGCGAAATCGTCGTTTAATATATCGGTTGATTTCGCTGTTAATACCAGAAGACGAAGTGGATATCCGTAATAGAACAAAAAATCGACGCTGGCAACGTCGGAATTTGGATAATGTGTTTTCAGGAGAGAGCGTAATCTGTCGACAGTTTAAAGGATACGGTATAGTATATAGTAAATTATATGAACTGTCGGCGGATTACCCTTTCTTCAAAAAAACATTATCCGGATTCCGACGGTGCCATCCAGGGTTTGACAAACAGAGGTTTTGGAGCCTTTGTCGTTGTTTGTCTCACGGGTCGCCATAACTTATGGCCCATAAGTCTAAAGAATAATAAGCTGTGCTCGACTGGCCTCTCGTAGTTAGAAATTTGGATGAGCTGTGTTCGCCTTGGCTGCCCAGTTCACGAATTGGAAAGGCCAGCAGGCTGTTGCCAAGCGCTGGTTTGTCTCAGTCGACTGGGCTGACTAACGCCTAAAGTTTGTTTCAAACCCTGGTACCATCGGCCGATATCAATCTTGTTTTCAACAAAATAAAAAAAAACTGTTAACAAAATCGACAAGCTTTTATTATGCAAAAATATATACAAAAACGGTAACAGTGGAATAGTAGAATAATTTACCGGTCTGATTTTAAAAATCAAACAACTTCTTCCCTGTTATTTATCGAGAATCGTAGCCGTTGGGATTTCACTCGACGAGAAATATCAGACGTGAAATAATCATTTTTTATTAGCTGAGCGTATGGCGATAAACTTCGTTGCCCTAAAAATATTTGAATAAATGTACCGTGTGTCCGAGTCCAAACTGATGCAATGATGTAAACATAAATGTAAACGCCTTTGTATTAGGCGTGACTTAAAAACGGTGATAATCGACGTCCTAATTGTGCACGTTTTTCAACTTGTGCACATTTTTCGGAAACGCAAATTGCACAATTTGAAAACCGGGACTGTATATAGTATTTTCAAACTTACGCCAAAAAGGACGAGCATTAGATCCATGCCTATTGTCTTATATGATGGTTTGAAGTAGTGGGTTAAATTAGTCAATTTTGTTTTCAAAAATCTTACTGAGATGACTTTGAAGGCATCTGACGATTTTTTTTATTGCTCTACAGATTGCTCTGTAGATTGATTCATCATGCTGGAGTACCCCGTAAACCAACTTTTGCAAAGATGTTTTTTCTTTTAAAAACGGTCATAAGTTATGGGAGTGGGGTACTTTCGCGACCGTTTATGGTCGCGAAAAAAACCCGTTTATTAGTAATTTCGCGACCACACCATTTGGTCGCGAATCGTTGTTCAAAAGATGGTTTCGCGAAAGGGTGTTTTGGAGGAGGTTTGGCGACCATGTGGTCGCGAAACCAACTTTTAAACAATGATTAGCGACCAAATGGTGTGGTCGCGAAAGTACCCTTCACCAAGTTATGACCCTTTATATTACTCAATCTAATACACTGGAGTTACATAAAAGTTAATGCCAGTGGGTCAGATGTGTTCGTATAACCCGTAGGGGACACTGTGAGATGATCACCACATAAGCCTCTTATGGCCCATAAGTTACGAACACATCTGACCCACTGGAATTAACTTCCATGTAACTCCAGTGTATTAGATTGAGTAATATAAGGTTTCACGCGAAATTTGAAATTGGTTCATATTGTTTAGGTAAGTTTAGACGATACTTAAACATACTGTAAGACATTACGTTTACTCATTGCCCAGGTATTATATTTAATGTATTTATCAATACTCGGCAAAGGAACGTTAACTAAAATCCAAAAAAAAATTGAACTAATAATAATTATTTAAAACTTATTAATTTGGCATCGCTAAAATGCACAGATAACCTTAAGTATTTTGGTCTAAAATAACACCAACCGAAATGAACTGATTTTTTTGAAACAAAAATCGGAAAATTTTAAAACAAAAATCGGAAAAAAATTGTTCTAAAAGTGTTTTTCAAAAATCTTCCTGTGATAACTTTGGAGACATCTGACGATTTTTTTATTGGTCTAGATGGATTCGTCATGCTGGAATTCCCCGTTAAACAATTTTTGAAAATAATTTTGTCTTTTTAAAACGGCCATAACAGCGTGTGTTATAATCATCACACAGTGTCCCCTACGCCGTAGGGCCTACGGGTTATACGAACATATGTGACCCACTGGAGTTAAGGACCAGTATTTAAATTTCACAAATCGAACTCGCGGCAGAAATAAAAAAAACCTAGGGTTCATCTAAACTAGGTTGTCCTTGCTGCTGATGAGTTACAGGGCTGGAAATCGGATTTCACCGAACTCTCTAACCAACGAAGACGGGATGTAGATTGAAGTCTCTACCGCAATTAACATACAAATCAACTCAATTACTAAATTAATTCTAACACGTTACGGAGCTGTAATATTAATATTACGTCATTAAGCATAGCGTAGATGATGCAATATGTGAAAGTAAGTAGTATGATTTACACCCCTGTCTATGTAATGATATATTCGAATATATAATGACCTATTCGGAATATATCATTACATAACATACATCATTTGACATTACTTTCACATATAAATTTTATGATACAATATGTGACATATCGCATAATCTATTAAATGATGCCATTTGCGTCACATAATTGAACTTCTACGCCCCCCGAACGCAAAGTTTTCACCCCTATATGTTTTGTATGAACTCTAAATAAGGCAATATTCAAACAAATTACTAAAGAGGTAGTCCCATATGGGCGCAGCAGGATATTAAAAACAGGGGCTCAGGAGTAAACTATTTTTATCAGAGATGTAAAAGTTCTGTTTTTTCGCAGAACTTTAAAATTTCAGAACAGAAACCAATAGAACAAAAGAACGTTCTAACACCGTTCTGAGCCATTTTCCATCACGAGACAGAACAGAACGGCCATTTAGAACGTTTTTTCGTTCTATTTAAAAAAACGTTCAAAAATGCGTTCTGGGCATTTTTCCATCACAAGAACGATCCAGAACGCGTTCGAACGGTCAAGAACGTCAGAACGAAAAAATAAAATAAAATTTTTAATTACTCCTGATTGGTTAACTGTTGTCAAATGCCTTTAAAGTTGAAACTATCCGCTTATATTTGAAACACCGACTTAACGTGACTGACAGATTTCAGACTTTTGCGAACGGAAAAAAATAGTATTTCCTGAAACCAACATACAGTCCCCCATCCAAATAGGTAACACCAAAATAGGTAACGAAAGTAATTACCCAAATAGATAACGATTTTTTTTTAAAGTCTAACTACCCAAATAGGTAACCCTTTCTTTTCCTTATATGATTTCTGTCAAAAAAAGTTTTAACAAATTTATTGTCTATAATAGATTAATTTTAAGACGAAATGTTTGAAATGGGTACATTTTGTATTTCGAAAATACATGTTTCATCAATATTTTTTTCTTTCTTGTCGAAGAAAAAATGAAAAAAAAAATATTATCTGACTATACAAGACTTTTCTATGAAAAAACAATAAATATTTTTTATGCAAGACTTACACTGGAATGGATTTTAGAATGAACAAGGTACTGATATGTATATACAACATCAAAAAGGCAATTTTTTAGGCTTTTTAGGCAATTTTTTCAAACGTTAAAAGCGGTGACTAATTTTATTGGAAATCTAAATAAAGACTTTCCCTAATTCTTTTTCACCGAAATGCTTATTTGAAATCTACAAAAGATATTTTTATCAAGTTTGGAGTCATACGGTAGCATTTTCTCAGCACAATCCGAAAATCGCGTGTATACAGGGGGGTCTCACATTAAGGGACGGTTTGCGATTTTTGACCAAAGTCCACTTTTGTCCCTTAATTTGAATTCTGTCCCTTAATTTGAATTACCACTTTTTGTGTCTGGTAGGCTACGCCTCATTAGCCAATGAAATTAACGGAAATTTCACAAAATAATTCTACAAAATTTGTTTCCTAGTAAAATAACCAAAATAGATTAGGCTAAAATGAACAACCTTGATAAAATGTCTTCCCATAAAAATTGGTGTTATAGAAGATCCTTTCCATGGGAACTGTCAAAGTGTACACTTTTGGCTCTATAAAGTTTTTTTTCGTAATTATACTCTAACCGTGAATATTTTTCGCAAAACTCTACATGAGCTCAAAAATGGATAAACCGTGTACACTTTGTGCTGGGGGTCCAAACTGTTCAGGTGAACACATTGGAGTCCGAACACAAAGTGTACACTCCTATATTTTTTTCAAAAAGGTGTACACTTTGTATGAACTCCTTTCCATCGTCCATTATCAAACTTCTCTAAAACCCCAAAACCTCTCTTTCTCTAGTGCAGAAAAAAATTTATCCATTAAAAATAATAATTTGGCTGGCAAATTTAATTTTGGCAAAATAAAATTGTGGCTTTAAGGTTTTATAAATGAAGTACTATTTACATTTTTCGTTAATTTCATTGGATATTTCTTGCTGGGACATCTCATATTTTAATATCAAAAGTGACAATTCAAATTAAGGGACAGTCTATCAGACCAATCTAAGTGAACTCTGACAAATCATATTGATGAGACCTCATTTGAGAAATAAATTTTCAAACAGATGACCCTTAACATGAAACTAAAAATTTTTGAAAAAAAAAATTGTCCCTTAATTTGAATTTTGTCACTTTTTTCCGGAATTTTGTCCCTTAATTTGACTTTTTTGTCCCTTAATTTGAATCAAACTCTTTTTTCGAAAAAATCTGTCCCTTAATTTGAATGTTTTGGCTAAAAGTGTCCCTTAATTTGAATTGTGTCCCGTAATGTGGTGTCCCTTAATATGAGACCCCCCTGTAGACTTATTTGACTACGCCCTCTAGAAATATGGTCATATTGTCCGTGTGTACGACGAGCAATGTCTCTCTCGATGTGTATGTCTCTCTCGATGTGCATGTCTTTCTCGATGTGCAGGTTCCTCTCGATGTGCACGTTTTTCAGAAATCGAATATTCACATCGAGAGACCCCTGTACATAGTAATAGCTTGTATGTATCGAGAGCGGAAAAAACAATACACCCCCTGCGCTGTTATCTTGCAACTATCGCATGAAAAAAATCTGCAAGATAACGGAGCGAACGGGGACATCTGCAAGATAACAGCGCAGAGCTTAACACATAAAGATAGGGATTCCTGGAAAATTGGCCAAAAAAAATCTGCAAGATAACGGAGCCAACGGGAAAATCTGCAAGATAACGGGTGACAAGATAACAGCGCAGGGGGTGTATAGTTTTTCTATTCAAATTCTTGAATTAAAAAAAATCGTTTCTCATAAAAAAATCTTGACATAAAAAAATGTTAGCTATTTGGGTAGTTGAACTTTGAAAAAAAGTTGTTACCTATTTGGGTAATTATGTCATTTGTTACCTATTTGGCTGTTACCTATTTGGCTGAGGGAATGTATGTGAGTTTCGAGAAATTATATTTTTCCCTGCGCAAAAGTCTGAAATGTGTCACTACCCAATCAAAATTTTTCTTTCAACCAATTTGGGCGTCAGTTTTTTTCTTCCGCCAATGAGCAAGTTTTTTTTTCTTTCTCGTGTCACCCAACTCTCACTCCAACCCCACATATACAAATAATTCGACTCATTTTTTAATATGAGAACAAAAGAACGAACGAACGAACGTTCTCAAAAATAGAACGTTTTTTTCGTGCAAAAAATCCTATCACATGAACTGAACGTTCTATTGTCATCACACGAAAATTGGAGAACCATCACAAAATAGAACGAGCGTTCTGTTCTGTTCTGTTCTGNAATTTGGAAATTTTTATAAAATATTATTGGATATTCTTAAAATATAAGCGGTCGGCCTTACAGAACTACTTTTGTATTTATTATACAATGATCTAGCCAGAAATGACAGCCTAAGCCGGCGGTGCTACACACGGTGTGCTTGACTGGCAAAATAACACTAGCAAGTTGGTGGCGCATCGGTGTTAATCCACTTTTAAAACATATGGGAGTACTACCGCGCATCAACTAATTGGTTTGATCAAACTATATTATAATCAACAAACATTTTCCAGTATTATCGCCTACGCACTACGCCGTTATGGTACAATTTTCCGTTATCTTACAATTTGTACACAAAAAACGTATTGCGCAATATTTTCGAGTTACGTGATCACTATTTTCCCTCATGTTACAATTTGTACAAAACAAACACGTATTGCGCAATATTTTTCCCGTAGGATCCGTTATGTTACAATTTTCCTTTATGTTTCTTTTGTACACTTTTTTTTGTTTGGTTTAGTAATATAACGGCGCACCTGGTGTACAAGAAAAAAACAATCTACAAGAAAATACAATCAAGCGTTGCATCATGTCGAGCCCTCTCCTGTATTATATAGAAACATAAATAAAATACTTTTCATTATGAACGAGCATGAAACTCTGTTTTAAACCGTGTATTGTATTTTGGTTATTTTTATACTGGCTCGACAATAATTGAACAGCAAGCCGGAAAATTAATGTTGATATAAAGAAATGCATAAATTATTAGGTTGGTGGTATTATAGTGTTTGGACCGGACCGACCATATTTTTTGCGCATATTTTATAAGAAGAGGGTCAAAGGTACTCATGATTGAATAAAACAATGAAGTAGAAAAAAGAAGATACTAACTGATATGTGTATGCATGTAGTTTCCAATTACACGCCCTACCCCTTAATAGGCCCCCGCGTTCAATCAATGTCGTTTTATATTTTTTTTCCTCGTTTCATTTTTCCTATTTAGATTGTATCTTTTATTAGGATTGAGCGTTTCTCACCCAAAACACACGCTTCCTTTTATTGATAATAAAATTCCCATTTTTACACCGGCAATAATCATCCATCATATTAAATTTGTTCTCCTGTTTTTGCGAACACAAAATTTATACCATTATT
>SCLG01000038.1:542843-615274 GCA_004367875.1 Oikopleura albicans
TTAATAATGCCCAAAAAGAAATTGTTGACACTACTTTGTCTAAAATACCAGATGAAGATGACTTGAAAACTGTTTGAAGCATTAGGCAGTTAACTGGCCATTTTTCACCGATGATTTTTCTGGACCCAATTCAAACATTTTTCATATTTTTCGAAATTTTAGATGATTACTATGAAAATAATCAAGAGGATATAAGGAACAATAACTTTATTGTTATCACGCTGTTATTTAAGAAATAGGACATTTATTTGAGTCTTTGATAGATTTTTTTTGTAAATGAATTTGAACTTTATGAGTCAAAAATTTCGTCGGAAAATTTTTATGCCAGACATTTAGATTTGTGACAAAATTAGAGGCAATTAGATGTTTTTCAACCGGGCGACCTTCTATTTTAAATAAAAAACAACTTAATATTATGTGTTATTATTTTTTCCCTATTAAAATATGCAGAATTTTGTCGTTTTGCATTAAACAAAAACAATAAAATGACCCTTATTTAGGCTGGCCTTGTCATTGGCGATAGTCATTGCAATCGAATGACAATCCCCAATTGGACGGTTATTGGTTTTCCCGGGGCCACAATCCGCGATATTTATTCAAATGTATGACAAAACCTTTAAATCAAACTCTATTTTATTTTATCTTATTTGCGTCACGTTTACGCACTTTTATGATGTTTTGTTTGTTACCATTGTTTGTTACCATTCTGCACTTATCAGTCCACTTCATTCCAAACTGTATTTATATTTTTGAACTTTTTCAGTGTCTTAAATCATATTTGTACTTCAATAAATTCTTTAGAAAAAAAAACTCAAAAAAGCATCCTATAAAATAACATAATTAAAAAAATTATCATGTCACATGATTCATGTGTAAAACTTTCATTTAATTTGTGAAAGGGAAGGATTTTTCTTATTTAGATTTTATCTACAATTAGAAATTCTAATTTAGAATTGAGCGTTTCTCACCTAAAACAAACGATTCCTTGTATTTATAATAAAATTCTCATTTTACACCGGCAATAATTATCCATCATATTAAATTCGCTGCCCTGTTTTTTGCGAACACAAAATTTATACCACTATTTGATTTACATTTTCTGACCATCGATTCAAAAATATACAATTTTTACAATATTTTACAAAAATATTTATTGTTCTTTAATTTTTTTTTTTTGATTCTATGCAATCAGATCGCAGCGCACGGACTAGAGCCAAACACATAAGTCTTCGAATCGGCACAGTCAAAATAAAGAAAATTTAGATACCCATATGTAGTATTGATCTTTTTGGAGAAGGGAAAAATCATACTACAGAGTTCATACAAAGTGTTCATCTTTTAAAAAAGAGTATACAGTATACGTAGGAGTGAGCATGTTGTGTTCGGCCTCCAGTGTGTTCACGTTAAAACTTTGGACTACAAATTTTTGAGATAAATCATTTCTTACCATTACTTTAGGCATCTCAGATTACTAAAGTATACCAGTTAACAGGGAACAACCCTTGCATTGTATTTTTCTGTCATAAATTGTATGATGATATAATGAAATGTCCAGTTTCATCAAAAATTTAAAACCGTCAAGATTTTCTAGAATTAGTACGCCATGTTTTTTGTGTATAGTCTTAGTGACGATACATACGGTATGTAACATACCTCTAAACTAATAGCAAGACCCAAAAAATATAATACGTAGAGGCATTTTAACGATTTCCGTTTCTGCTTGTACACAAGGCCTATAGGCATATGTTCCCTCCTGAACCTCTTCATAAATTCGGAAATTAATTTCGGAGTTCGTAAACGGCCATCAATAGTTTAGAAAACACGTTATACGGTATAATACGGTATTTCTATACCTGAACAACACATTGAAGGTTGTAATAAATCACACAAATACCATAACAGAAAGTCCAAATAATTATAACAATTGAAATTAGCGGATTAGTCTAAGTGAGAACAGACGGTTTATTATTTTGTGTTAAATACTTGCGAAATGTTCACAAATATTACGGTTTAAAGTTTCAAGGCCACCTTATATATAACTGAGGGTTCATAATTATTATTCAAAGAAAATTTGAGTTCAAAATGATCAAAAAAGTATTTTTTATTCTAACCTGCACAGGTAAGTGTTTGATATTTTTTTGCAAATTCCCACGATAACTTTTTATTTCCTCTCTATTTGTCGTTTTTTAATTGATAAAAAAAATTTTCAAAACTATTTTCATGTCTTAACTCCTGGGGCTCACATCGTGATAATTGTCACGAATCGACCTTTAGACCCAAATAACTCGAAGAAACTAGCTTGTACGAAAAATCGCTGATAGAGGGGTCTAACGAATTTTTGAGACGAACGTTGTGCGACAAAAAATTCGGAAAAAAGTTGAAATAATCAAGAATATAATTTAGCCCATTTGGTACCCAAATGTACCGTTTCGAGCATTTTACAGTTATAATAAACAAGGGAACCTAGACTCGGATACATTCTGGTTGAGTTTTCCGCGTTGTTCCGTGATCAAAAATTGACGTGTGTAGATAAAGCACAAGAGTTAGAATTGAAAAAAAAATCATTGTCCCATATTTGTCAATCATATTCAGACGCGCTTTTTGTCCGAGATCCGTGCCCATCTGACTGCTGGGAGTATAGTCCGTCGACGGAGACCTGTATTTTACGACCTTACACCGACTGTTTTCTGTTGTTGTGCGGATATGATCGGATGTATATTGAGTTCCAGGTAGGCTGTCCAAAGTGAATTTTGACTGATCGTCAGCAGAAAATCATCGTTATTAGAGGGTGTATTTATAACAAATTTGATTGAGTCACACGCTTTGAAAAAACGGCATTTTTACGGTATAATAAAACCGGTAAAATATCGGTTAATTGTACATAAATAGTAACAAATTGTGCTTTTTAATGCAAAACAGCCATATAACGGCATAAGGCCGACTTTTTGTTCCTGTTTATCTTATTAATCTCAACTTCCGGTGAAAGCGGACATTTTTAATGTAAAAAAATAAAATTTAGTTTTTATACAAATTATGAAAAAATTGAAGAACATATCGTCCTGATTTTTAAACGCTAAAAAATTTTTTTAGCGGAAATGCATATTTCTTCTTACGTGCGGCACTTGAAAGGGGGAGGACTGTAATATAAAATATTTAAAACGAAGTAAATTGCTTTACGATGATTTGCCTCTCGGTGATTGGCCGAACGCGGTCAAAAAAGACCAATGACAGGCCACATAGGTCTCAGACGCGCTGCCAAGCAACGTTACCAAAAAGTGGTAACATTATTTATTTTTTTTTTTCGCGTTTGAAAATCACTGCGATATTATTATTTAGGACAAAGTAATTGAATTTTCGGTCTGAATGATTAAAATCTTAATTTTCCGATATCGGGCCAAATACGCATGCGTCAGTTACCGGCCAAGCTTTGCAGAAGAAATTCATTTTGTACAGCCTAATTTCAGCCCAAGCTATTTGGCATTGATGATGACACACTGGGCACCTTTCCCATAATTGACCGTCTCAATGCCGATGACTTTGCCGTTAACCAAACTAGACCCATCATTATGTATGATGAAACGCGTAATCGATTTATTGACAATTGTATGCTCGGCGATTGCGGAATGGAAGCCAGCATTGTCGAAGCAGAATATTATAAGTAAATTTATCGTAGATTACAGGGTGAAGTAATATAGATGCTAAGCCGTTTTTGGTTTGCGAGTGCGCTGAGCGAATATAAGTCACCACAAAAACGGTTTAGCATCTATATTACCTCACCCTGTAGTTCATTCATACCTGCGATCCTGTTTTTAATTTCCTGTTGCGTTCCCGATAGTGAAATATGGCACTACTGCTTCAAAATAAATAATTATTCCGATAAGTGTACAAACCAAAATGATGCCTCATATTATATAAGGCATCATTTTGGTTTTGTTCACTTATTGGAAGAAATATTTATTTATAAGCAGTAGTGTCTACTAATTTCAATGAGTATATGAGTCATATTCTTATTGGAATTAGTAGACACGGTCAATTTCTCGTATAATAAACTACGGCACTAGCAAGCCCGCAACAGGTGATTTATAACGGGAACTCAAGTGTTAACTTAACGAACCAATAAATAACAATTTATTTAGATCACTCGTCTTCTCGTTACCATTCTCAACTATAATTGACCAAATGGAAGTCGGCAATAAAAAAATTGACTTAAATTTTCCGGCATCGACGACCGTATTTGAATGTGTTTATGCGTCAGCCATTCAGGTATCAGATGATGAGTTCGAAATGTTGGAGGCGGACTCGACTGGCATCGCGCGAAAACGGGGCACTTTATTTCCCGGATTCACGCTACAACTTTTCAAAGACGAAACGCTCAACATTCCGATTGGCACACGCTGGAACAAATTACTTATTGGGCAGGCAGCCTATGTAGAAGTTGCCTGGACTGTTACAAGCGCGGCAAAACTGGTCGATTTTTTCATAAATGACTGTTATGTAGATTTTGGCACGGGTAAAAAGTATTATATGATCAAGGACGGCTGTTATTCGGAAACACTTGGTACGCGTCCTTTACAGTCCGGGATATAAAACCAATACTTCAATATACTCAGAGAAAAAAAAGCCATTACCACCAAAATTTTTTCGAAAAAAAAAAGTAATTTGGCCATTCAACGTAAGAATGTCCCATTTGGAGGCCTTAAATCAAATTTATCACGTGACAGGTTGAACTTGAGCCAAAAATGGATTAGCCCAATACAATCCACTTTTTAATTTTACGTCAAATGGCCAAATTACTTTTTATCGAAAACATTTTGGTAGTTACGGCATATTTTTTGTTCTCTTAAAAAAACTCGGAGTATTTTTCCGCCTAGTTTTTTTAAACAAATTTTTTCAACGCTTTTGGTAGAAAATGAGTTTGATAACACAATTTGAATCGACATATGGGCAAAAATAATATTGCAGATAGTAGGCCGTTTTTACACATAGAAATTGAAATAAGCGGACAGTTGATATCTTCTGCGCTAGGGCTAGTAATTAGGTGTCGACACGCTACATTTAATAAACTGTTTTTTTGTGTTTATCCCTATTGAAGCGAGCACACAGAAGTAAACGAAAGACGTTTGAATTCACATCATTCAGTGTTAACAGAAATCTGAACGTTAAAGCGCGCGTTGGCTGTAATGCTATAGTGTGTCTAAGTGGAGACCACTGTGAAAATCAACTTCCCCGAAGTGACAATCAGTGCCCAAATGTTCCCGGCTATGATTATAGAATGTAGCTTATTTAACTGTACAAAAATTAAACCTTACCATTATACCCTGTTAACTGTAATAAATGTTTATACACCAGATGCGCCGTTATGTTACAACCCGTTTTGTTACAAGTTTTCCCGTTCGTCCCGTTATGTTACAATTTGTTTGCAATTTTTTTTCCAGCATTATCGCCCACGCACTAGGCTGTTATGTTACAATTTGTACAAAAAATGCGTATTGCGCAATATTTTCGAGTTACGTAATCACTATTTTCCGTTATATTACAATTTGTTCAAAAAACACGTATTGCGCAATATTTTCCCTGTAGGATCGGTTTTGTTACAATTTATACTTTTTGGCGTTTTCCAGCGGAATCGCCTACACACTGCGCCGTTATGTTACATTTTTTTTATTTGGTTTTGTAACATAACGGCGCACCTGGTGCATTAACTCTCCCAAGCCGCAGGGATAGTTGACGGTCCATTTTCAGTTTAATAGTTACTCTCAGTTCAACTGAGTCAGTTGCACGTTAAGTACTACATGTTAGGATTTATTCGGATTAGAGGTAAAATGTTTGACATTTTATAATTTACAGAATTTCAAGTTTTCACGCATCATTATTTATTTCATCATTTGTTTTTACATTTGCGAATTTGGATTAACAACTCCTAACTCCTCGTCGCCGTCATCTTCACCGCCGTACAAAACATTCATTACGCCGCTTTTCAAATTGCTACCAACTTCAATTATGGAATTTCCGGCGTTATCTAACAGTGAGTTAAAAACCGTATGCAATAAATGCAAGGTACTTATAATGGGATTTTCCCATGTACGGATATAACGGTTTTAAAGTTTAAAAACGTTTCTCAATAAAAAAGGGGCGACCAATTGAGAGAAAAAAATAATCTATCCGGCCAATCAACGCGCTCGTAAAACGATGCATCAATTGATTACTCATCAGTTTTTTTTTGAGCCTTCGTCGCCATTGGCGGAAGGCCGCCTCGTTTTTTTTTATTGAGCAACGTTTTTAAACTTAAAACCTTTACTAAAGATAAGTATTCATCAAAATATTTTAGACTAACTGAGAACGACAAATGTTAACTAAGAAAAGATGTATAAGTTTGACGATGCGTCTACATATTTACTCATATTTACTTTCAGGGGGAAGGAGTGAATTGATAACCCGTAGGGGGAAGTGTGTATATGCACACACTTAAAAAAATCACAATTCTTCGCAATAATTCTGATAAAACCAAGTTCTAGAGCTGGCCAAACTACGTCGATCTGACTATTCAGAAATTGATTTGGGCCACCAGGGCCCCTAAAGAGCTGTTTGAAATCTCCAACCTACGCAAACATACCGTAGATGTAATTTTCTCGAAAAGTTGAGGGGGTCAGCAATACTCGTTTTGACCTACGGGGCCTGCATAGGCCTTAAATCGACAAAAAACTTCCCCCTGGGAGTTAAATATGTACAAACTATTTTCATGTTTAAAATATTTTTCAAGGCAATTTTCTAAAACTCATTCCTATTGTTGAACCCAAGGCGTTAACAGTTCCAGCCGTAACGCCAAGTTGAACTCCCTTATTCTTTCCGACGTAATACATGCCATATGCGACAAAGCCCAGTATAACTATGACCCCAAATAAAATTCCGACAACTTCTCCGCCAATTCCGGTGCTTGCTCCACCAGATGAGTCATTATTTGGTCGATCTGGAGGTCCGTTTGGATAAATTGGTTCGGCAATAATGCCGTCGCTATTCTCGTCATATCCTTTAATGATCGGCGCCTCGCAAAGGTACGCTTAATTTATTATTAGCTATACATGATATACACCACCTAACCATGTGACTTAACACCATTTGGCTTAACAGTTTGCATTTGACTTAACAATTTTCAGTTGAATTAACACTTTTTTTGTCCTTTTTTTGTCTTTTTTTTTCCGGCATTTCCGCCTACGCACTACCCATGTGGCTTAACAGTGTGCATTTGACTTAAAAAATTGCACATGAGTTAACACCTTTTTTCGGAAAAAATGTGGTAAGTCACATGGTTAGGTGGTGTATAACGATTTTTTTTGATTTTTGCTGTTCATTATCATGTATATTAATTTGTATCATTTTTGTATAGCACTTGCTCATTTCCTTCGTCAATTTGGAATTTAAATCTAGAGAAAAAGCCTATTTGCATTTGAGTTAACACTTTTTTTTGTTTCAAGTTTTCCAGGGTTTTAACCTACGCACTACCCTTGTGGCTTAACAGTTTGCATTTGACTTAACAATTTGCATTTGAATTAACACCTTTTTTCGAAAAAAAATGTGTTAAGTCAAATGGTAAGGTGGTGTATATACTTATTATTAATAATATTATATATAGATAATCAAGTTTTGATAAAACAACGGGTTAGGTGGCCTATATAACTCATTTATATTATAGCTATATAAAGGCAATATTTCATGAAAGCGAGACTCGAAGAATAAAAAAACAGTCTTCAAGTCTCGCTTTTATGAAATATTGCGATTACACCGCCTAAGCAGTTGTTTTAGCAAAATAAGGCTATCTTACCACTTTTGGACCAAAACGTATCGACTTTTTTGCTTAGCCTTGCGCAGTTATCTTATCAAGAAAGATGTACAAAAAGATGTAAGATCAATTTGGCCTTTTTGATTTGTAACTGGGGTGCCCTTCGTTTCTCCCCTGTTTATAAATGCGTCATTTATAAAGAAAGCAAAAAGGGGAAATTTGGTCTTAATATCATCTTAAAATAGGCCGACACGGTACTAGAAACGCTCGGCCGATTTTCATGAAACTCAACCGGTAATAATTATCACGTGATAAGTAAGTGAAAGGGCATGACTAAGACTTATCAAATCTTATCCACGCCACCTCCAGCTATGTTCAAAACTCGAAAAAATATAGAGTATTACAGGGTGAGGTAATATAGATGCTAAGCCGTTTTTGGTGGCTTATAATCGCTCAGCGCACTCGCGAACCAAAAACGGCTTAGCATCTATATTACCTCACCCTGTAGCTAGATGAATGGAGTCATAAGTATTTGTCATTTATATCGATATTGTTGGAGACTCACTTTTTTCCCGGCTACATCTAGCGTCATTCCATGTACCGTCTGATGAATACATGTGTACACAATGTTCTTCGTCTCCGTTTGGCTCTCCCTTACGCCAATTTATAAACTGAAATTATCGTTAAAATTTAGCATGTATGTTTAGGCTGGTACAGCATTGATTTAATTCCAATAAATGGAACTAGAGGTTTTCTTTCAGTGAGTTAGTACCGATCACAAGTTTAATTTTAACGAATCACACCGTGTTATACGTAAGAATTACGTAATTGAGTGTTAACGAGAATTTCAGCCCATTTCAAAAGACAAAACTTGCGTCAAAGTCGATGAAAAGTCGACGAAAAGTTGGAGAAACAATTATCTGAATGTTAACAGTCATGCGCATCGAGTTTTCTATAACAGTCATGCGCATCTGGGGTAGCTAGCTACCCAATTCGCTCTAGCGCGCCAAACAATGAACGGATTTATATATTAGTATTTTTTTTGAAGCCCTGTTCATCTTCTCTTACTGGAGGAATTTTCAACCTTAACCCTCGTCCTCCACGGACCCAAACGCAAAAACAATTTTCTAAAAAAATATTTTTCTCCCATATAAAAACGTAATTTTTTTTTGATTTCAAATCCGTTGTCCGTTTTTTTTTATCACAGGCCGTTCTCTTTTTATTTAGAAATAAAGTGAAAATGGGTAGTTAGCTACCCAATATGCGCATGACTGTTAACTTCAATACACCTAGGAAAAACTCAAATATTTATGAAATCTAACAATGAAAGTTGTAGCATCTCTCGTTGAGTCTGGACCTTTAAATTAGAAAGTTGGGTTATGATTTTTCACCTGTACAGCCGTATCGTCCGACCATTCCCAGCCGCCCTGACGGTCTGTTTGCAAACCAATCCATGCGTCGCCCGGTTTTACTTCATTCAAAACGAAATCAACATCATGGGGATTATGCATACTCATCAAGAACCCCGGAATATGCGCACCGTATTTCTTCGCCCGTTTTGAACACTCAAGATCAGCGTCCAGCCACTGTTTTTCTTTTGTTTCCTCCCAGATGCATTTTGTTGAGTACTTCTTTGCGTTTCCGCTATTATACGGACATTCCCCTAGTGTTAAATTTTATGAAAAAAAACATAAATATTTTTCTTTAATCAATGCTTTAAAAGAGATACACCAGGTGCGCCGTAATGTTTCTATTTATGTTACAATTTTGCCCGTTCGTCCCGTTATGTTACAATTTTTTAGCAACAAATTTTTCAGGCGTTTTTGCCTACGCACTACGCTCTTATGTTTCAATTTGTACAAAAAACGCGTATTTTGCAATAATTTTGAGTTACGTAATCACTATTTTCCCTTATGTTACAATTTGTACAAAAAAACATATTGCGCAATATTATCCCCGTTATGTTATAATTTTTAATTTTTTTGGCGTTTTCCACCGAAATCGCCTACGCACTGCGCCGTTAAGTTACAATTTTCCGCTATTTTACACTTTTTTTGATTTGGTTTTGTAACATAACGGCGCACCTGGTGTATAGGGAAAACCCTGACTAAAGACCTGCTAAATAAGGGTAATTTATGTGTAATGAGGGTTGCTTTTTTCGCTGAAAATATAGTTGCTCCAAACAAAGGCCGCCTTTTGTAACTTTGCTTCCCATAAAGGCCGCCATATTTTTCGAATAAAATTAGTTTTCTATCGTTTTTTTTTTCGTTACCTTCGATGTCTATTGGTTTCATCGGCGGCTTGTGGGCACGGACAACACAGAGAGAACTTTTTTGTAAAGCGCAGTCGCCCTCGATCCACTCAAAAGTACCAATATCGACATTTTCACGCTGTATGACACATCTCGGCTGATTTTTCTCATCCTTCGGATATCCCGATCCCCATGCCGTATAACGAACAGGCCACCCATCTCCCCAATTGTAGCTACTTTCAACCTAAAATAAAAATATAAGCGTTTCTTCTTTGGCACTACAGAGCATTTTTACTGAGAGACGTCAGCATATTCTGCGTTTAATCGTCCGTGTGTTTTTTTTGATCCAGTAAGTGGGAGAAAACGTAAAGTACACAAATATTTTAAACTCTTGTAAGGCTATAAATCAATTGTGATAGGGGACATATCAAAATAGTCATTTTCAGTAGAATTGTGTCATTACCATGTGAGTATTAATTCAATTTTTTTTTGAGTTTAACCCTTGTTCGCTTACGACGACAAAAATTGGAACAACATAAAAATATCTCCTTTCTAAAGCCGGCTCGAAAAAAAGTGTGGCGATTTAAAGTAGACCCTAATTTAACTCCCAGGGGGAAGTGCGTGTATTGGCGACCCCCCTCAACTTTTCGAGAAAATTCGATTGACGGTGTTTTTTGCGTGGGTTGCAGTTTTCAAATAGCTCTCTACGGGGCCCTGGTGGCCCAAATCAATTTCTGAGTAGTCAGATCGACGTAGTTTGATGAGCTCTACAACTTCGTTTTACCAGTTTTTTTAATTATTGCGAATTATTGTGAATTTTTAAGTGCGTGTTTATATACATACATTTTACACCTACGGCCCGTAGGCTACGGGTTCCCAGAAACTCCTTCCCCCTGAGAGTTAAGGTCACTTATTTTACCTTGTCCCATTCAAGGCCTATCCAAGCATCATTATTTTTATGCAGCGAAAAGGCAAAGTAGGCTTCCGCTTTTTCTAGAATTGAAGCAATTTCGGCTCCATTGGCGCGGCCCACGCAATCCGCCTTTGCCTGATAATATCCTTTTGATTTATCATCAAAGAGCCAACAGTGGGCGTCCCCGTTCGACTGGACAAACTTGCTAAAGCCCTCCGGACATCCCGAATTATCATTGCTGCCGTTGTCTTCCGTTTTTTCCTTTGAGCACACAAAAGTCCGCTCAGTTGAGCAGCTCAAGTCATTCCACAGGTCATTTTGGGTTTGGATAACGGTACAGTCTTCGGTACTCTGGTCGGGACCCGAACTGTCCCCGCCGCCGTGATTGGGCTCACCGGGCGCCCAGTTTGTGTAAGAAACGACGGAATTATCGGCCCAGGACCAACGCTCGTATTCCGTCTGGTCGTGAAAACCAATCCAAACGTCGCCGACTACTCGAGCCGATTGCGCAAATACGTAGGCGTCTTATTTTAGGTTTTAAAAACAATAATTCAAAAAGAAATTCTTAAAAATAAATCTGCTTTATTTTGAAGACCACGTGGTGGCCGTTATCTCGTGTTGCATTGGGCCACCACGTGGATGTAGTTAAATAATGATGTAGAAAAATGTAAAAAAATTGTATTACACCGGGTGCGCAGTTATTAGGCATCCAGTTATCAGGCAGGTTGGCCCGCAGTTTTCAGGCACCCTACGCAGTTATCAAGCACCCTACGAAATTTTCCTACGAAATGCGTCGCTGGTGCTATTATCAGGCAGTTTTTTTGCATTTTTTCTCTATTCCGCCTACGCCCTGCGCAGTTATCAGGCACCCTACGCAGTTATCAGGCAATTTTTTTTGTCGCGAAACCTGCCTGATAACTGCGCACCCGGTGTATATAAAAGAAAAAAAAGTTAGTTAAATAACCGCAAAAAATATTTTCTGAGCGATATTTTTCACGATTACTTTACTAACTTTACTAAAACACAGTTCGACAAAAATTTAATTAGAAAAAATATTATTTTTTTCCTAAACCTATCCTTGATATTGAGAGTGAATAGATGCTAAGAATCCGCCTCGAGTCTGACAGTCCTTATTTGCTGTAGTCCAATTGACCGGTTTTTCGGGATCAGAAAACTGGAAACAATTATCCTCATATTCCATCCAGCCAGTCTCGCAATGTTTCTTCGAAATGACTACAGGTGGGGTTGCTTTTTGTGGTGCACAAATGTATCCCTCTTCGAGGCCGCAATTGACATCCTCCCAGTACCCATTAGTTCGCTGGCTGACCAGGACGCATTGTTGGGCACCATCTTGATCGTTGGGCTGACCTAAAGAAAAACAACTAAGCGGTGAAATAAAGCGTTGAGATTATAATTTATAAGGATTTTGAAATATGGGCGACGCAGAATCGGATTTGTTTTATACATGTAATGTTGTTTAACTCGCAGGGGAAGTGTGTACATATATGCACACGACTTGGTTTTTTGTCGATTTAAGGCATAAGGAGGCCCCGTAGGGCAGAATTGGTATTGCTGACCCCCCTCAATTTTTTGAGAAAATTCCATTGCCGGTATTTTTTGCGTAGGTTGGATATTTCAAACAGTTCTCTAGGAGCCCTGGTAATCATTTTCTTAATAGTCAGATCGACGTAGTTTGACGAGCTCTATAACTTGGCTCTACTAGTTTTACCAGAATTATTGCGAATTATTGTGAATTTAAGTTAACTAACCATCCCTGAATTGGGGGTTCCCAAATTATATGAACCCATATATCAGGTGACTAGTGAAGGTTAATTCTTACCAACACCCCAATAAGTAAAATCCATTGGGCTACCATCTGTCCACGAATAACCGCCGTCTGGACCGCCCTTCTCGCGCAACCCAATATAATACCGGTTGGTCGTTGATGCTAAATTCATAATTGCGCCAAAAATTGCGTCATTTTCGGTTTTACTGTGAACGGAAGCGAGATCAAATCCGGATATTCCGGTGCATTTCTCGCGCGCGTCGTATAAGTCAAGTTTTTCTTTTGAAATGAAATAACAGCTGTTGAGTACTTTGTACCAGTCACCGTAGTCTAAATTGAAACCGGTTTCCTGTTTTGTGGGTTATTCATATTTTTCAACTGGTTAATATTCAAAAGATCAGTAATCGTGAACCAGTTTTGGATTAAGAAATCATTAAGGAGGGGTCATAGGAGTTGTGTATAAACCAGGGTTCGGCAACAGTTTCTTTTCTTTAACAGTTCTTCAGAACTGCCAAGGAAAATTGAGGAAAGCTGAGTTGTTTTTCTACTTTTCCAACTGGGTAGTTAAGGGAAGCTGAGTTTTTTTCTACTTTTCCAACTGGGCAGTTGAGGAAAGTTGCGTTTTTTTTACTTTTGACCTCGGCAGTTGAGGAAAGTTGAGTTTTTTTTAGTTTTGACCTCGCCAGTTGAGAAAAGTTGAGTTTTTTCTACTTTTCCAACTGGGCAGTTAAGGAAAGCTGAGTTTTTTCTACTTTTACAACTGGGCAGTTGAGGAAAATTGAGTTTTTTTTAATTTTGACTTCGCCAGTTTAGGAAAGTTGAGTTTTTTTCACAATTTATACTCGCCAGTTGAGGAAAGTTGAGCTTTTTTAAAATCGATTTTTGCCGAACCCTGGCTTGTACTAGAAACAGCCTATTTGTGTTCAATTGTGTCTCACAATCTTCACAGTTTTAACAGTTTTAATTGTCTTCACAGTCTTGATAGTCTTAACAGTCTTGATAGTCTTAACAGTTTTAATTGTCTTAACAGTGTTGATCGTCTTAACAGTCTTGATTGTCTTAACAGTTTTTATCGTCTTAACAGTCTTGATAGTTTTAACAGTCTTGATAGTCTTAACAGTACTGTACTTTATAGTCTGTACTAACCCACGCTTATGTTCTGATCGGCATCCTTCATCAGGTGTCATACTTGGAGGTTGCGGGGGCTCCGGGATTTCGACACCTTTCGTTATTTTACAAATAAACTCACGATCCTCCAAACTAAGTGCATTCTCCCAATAATTCGAAGTTCCATTACTACTGCTCTTGTAGCTCATCACTGCCGCGGTGTGACCAGAAAACTCAAGTGGCCGACCCCAAGCCCAATGTGTGTATAAGGTCGGCGTTCCGTCGGTCCATGTCCAGCCACTGGCTGAATTACTAAAATAGGGTGCGAACAAGAACACAAAACCAGACTAGAAAAGCAACCAGAAATCTTTTAAGTTTCAAAAGATCTTAAAATTGTTATGTAAGGAGTTTAACGTGTTCTAAGCTGAGGGCTGCAAACTGGCGGGCAAAAAAAAAAAGAAAAAATTGAGGTTTTATTTTCTACAAGAAACTCGTATTGCGTATAATAACTCGTATTGCGAAATACTTTCGACTTACATAATCCCTATTTTCCATTATATTGGGGTTTTATAAGAAAAAACACGTATTTCGCAATACTTTCGAGTTACGTAACCCCTATTTTCCATTATATTTGATTCGCCTACGCAATTTCAACCATACGCCCACACAATGTACCGTTATCTTGGTAACATCACCCTATTTTCTGTTATCTTGGTTTAATGTAGTCCCAAACTTTCCCAAGATAAATGTACATCTGGTGTATGTGATAGAAGAGCGTTCGGGGATTGCCCGCCAGTCCGATGCCTCCGTTTTAAGCACACATATTTTAATAGCCAATTATTATAATTTTTGCACTTTTCCCACCCTAAACTGAAACCAATCCAATACTGTTGTGACGAGTCCTGTGGGAAAGTTTGAGAGATGAATTTTAGTACGGAGTCACTTTCCTCTTTAGACGCAATTGATAAAAGGTCACCGCCCATTGTTCGACATTGTTCGCGGGCCGATTTCCAGTTGACCTCCTTTATCGAATCACTTGCACCTTCAGTGCGCTTCGACACGATTTGGTAACAAAATTCCGATGAAGGATTATCGGGATTAGCTTTCCAGCCGTCCTTTTCGGAACCTGAAACTGAGATGAAAATACTCGATTTTGTTTTGATTAATTTATTTAATTAACCCCCAGGGGGAAGCGCGTGAATATACAATTTGTTTTTTCGTCGATTTAAGGCATATGGAGGCCCCGTAGGGCAAAACGGGTACTGCTGACCCCCTAACATTTAGAGAAAATTCGATTGACGTTCTTTTACGTAGGTTGGAGATTTAAAACAGCTCTCTAGGGGGCCCTTGTGGCCAAAATCAATTTCTGAATAATCAGATCGACGTAGTTTGACGAGCTCTACAACGTAAAATTGACCGTGTCTAATAATTCCAATAAATATATAAAATCCAGCTCGCCATTTTGGTTTAATATACTTATTGGAATAATGAGACACGGCCTAGGTCTTAAGTTGGAAGCAGCAGTGCCATATGGCACTATTGGGAGTATAACAGTTAAAAACGGGAGCGCAGGTGCTCATTGATAAAACTTTCATCTCTCTCCTGGACATCCATCGGGATGTGGCGGATGGGAAGGCGTTGGTTTGGGAGGGAATCCTTCGCGATCCTTTTGACAAACATAATGTTTGTATTTCTTTTCACAATCATCCTGATACCACTCGCCATTTCCATTTTTACTACCCAAATAGTATCCACACAAGCCCCAGCCTGGTTTTGGGTGACCTGGTGCCCAGTTTGAAAATGTCGGTGTAGTACCATCCAACCACACCCACATGTTAACATGTTGACCTTGATGCTCGAGATTTTCGAGGCCGAACCAATACTCCCAAAAGCCCATTTGGGATATCGTGGCGAATATAAATGAGTTAGTTTCAAAATCAGCGGGCTGGGCTAGAGTGGCACCATGTGACTCGGTACAATCTTTCAACGCACCGGGTTGTGAGTGGTAAACGTCGTTAACGAACAGATAACACTTGATAACAGGTTAACAAACAAGAAAATTCTCATAAAAGAAAAATTTAATAGCTTTAGTTCTAGATATGATACGAACCCAAAAATTACCGTGTGTCAAATCTCAAAACTAGCCGATTTTTTATTCTAGAAATTAATACACCTCGGAGGAAGAATTTCATCGTTATTTTAACTCCCAGGCAGAAGTGCGTGTATGTAGACACAGGTATTGTTGACCCCCTCAAATTTTCGAAAAAGTACATTGACGGTATTTTTGCGTAGGTTGGAGATTTAAAACAGCTCTCTAGGGGGCGCTGGTGGCCCAAATCAATTTCTGAATAGTTAGATCGACGAAGTTTGACGAGCTCTACAACTTGGTTTTACCAGTTTTTTTTTGAATTATTGCGAATTATTGTGAATTTTTTTAAGTGCGTGTTTATATACACACATTTTCCTCCTACGGGTTCCCAAAAACTCCTTCCCCTGAGAGTTAACCTTGCGCTTATCATAATATCCAAGCCATCCTTCCTCGCAACCTTCCGGCGGTCCATTGTCCGTAATTGGATAATGCCCACGGTTAAATTTACAAACAAACGAATTTCCACTTTCACAGTCGTGATCATTCCACTTTCCATTATCATACATTTCAACGCATGTTTGAGAACCGCCGACAGGATTATTCGGCTCGCCGGGTGCCCAATTTGTGATTGGACGCCCGCTATCGTCGGACCACTGAAATTCACCATTTGAACCAAAATCTCTCATACCGATCCAAACGTTACTCCCATCTTGTTTGTTTTGTTTGATGTTTGATTCAATAAATGCTTCAATTATGGTTGAAAAATGCACTAAAAAGCACATAAAATGTGAAAACCCAAGTAAAATAATTAAAAATAATGGTAAATTAACAGATAACCGAGCACTGCGTAGGCGTTCTCTCGACTACGATTTACGGGGCCATTTTGTAATTAAATAGAAAAAATACATTATTTGGGTTATTTTCAGTAATTATATTAGAATTTTGGACTTTCTCTGGCTCGGAGTGAATACCCTAATTTATTTAATGACATAACCTAACCAGTTATATTAACAGTCATGCGCATATTAGGTAGCTAGCTACCCATTTTCACTTTATTTCTAAATAAAAAGAAAACGGCTTGTGATAATAAAAACGGACAACGGATTTGAAATCAAAAAAATCCGTTCATTGTTTGGCGCGCTAGAGCAAATTAGGTAGCTAGCTACCACAGATGCGCATGACTGTTAAGTACAAATTTTTCACCATAGCTTGTTCATTGAACATTAGAATGGAGGCAAGATGTCCATCCCATTTTTGAACGCATTCTGCTTCGGCCTTATCCCATGAGAGCAACGTGGCATAAAACTGATAACAAAAGTCGCCAAACTCTAACGCGCCGTCCGGACAGTTGAATAATGGGTCAGAAAATTGAAACGAAAACGCATAACCCTTATCGTGGTGATGCGATTCGATGCCGTTTTGGTATGATCCTTTGTAAAAACTGTCACTGTCATTTCCGGGCGCCTTCACAAAAGTCACGGCCCCGCCGGAATGATCTTGGATGACCCCAGCATGAATTGCCGCCATACAAACCTGAAAAAATATAATACAATTTGTACAAAAAAAACACGTATTGCGTAATATTTTCCCAGTTCGTCTCGTTATGTTACAATTTTTTTTTGGTGTTTTCCAGCGAAATCACTTACGCTCTGCGCCGTTATGTTTTTTATTTGGTTTTTTTTTTTTTTATTTGGTTTTGTAACATAACGGCGCACCTGGTGTATTGTATTAGCGACCCAATTTTTAACGTAACGGCTTTGGTAAAAACATAGTCTACCTGGGAGTCACCGGCATATAATCCAGTTCCGTAAACTTTAACACCGCCACCCATCGCTTCTCGACATTGCGACGGGCACGTTTTCGTCACCGCAGTGCCATCTGGCGTATTTTCGAGCATGAAATTTTCCGAGTTTGTGCTGCATGAAATATCGTCGTCCGATTCACAGCCGAAAAATTCGACTCGCATCGAGACCACATCCCCGTGCCATTTGGTGGGCCGAATTCGAACTAGGCGATAGCTCAACGGGTACTCCAATTGGCTGTTCTTCTCACTGAACGGGTCAGAATTGCCGGTAAACATTATCGTGTCATAATTGTGCGTGTAAGGCACCCAATGAATTTCGCCATCATCGTGATGATGTGAAGACTGATACTCGATATAGAATTCTTCAACCCATTTTCCGGTATCATCACCGGAGCCTGTATTACGGTGTCCAATTACGGTAAATACTGGTTTGTAAGGATTTTGTAATTGATTATTCTATGTTGGTTTTCACTGTTACTACATTGAAACCAAACAACTTAAAAATAGTGTTTTTTTTTTGTTAAACGGGGCCCTGCTTGTGGATTAAAAATGCTCCTTGTGCGCCCAAAATTTCGGCCGTGTTTTCCCGTTTGTCCCGTTATGTTATAATGTTTCAGCAAAACAATTTAAGGCTTTTTTGCCTACGCGCTACGCCGTTATGTTACAATTTGTACAAAAAACGCGTATTTTGCAATAGTTTTGAGTTACGTAATCACTATTTTCCTTTATGTTACAATTTGTACAAAAAAAAACACGTATTGCGCAAGATTTTCCCCGTTCGTTCCGTTATCTTACGATTTTTAATTTTTAGCCTTTCCCAGTGAAATCTCCTAGGCACTGCGCCGTTATGTTACAATTTTCCGTTATGTTACACTTTTTTTTATTTGGTTTCGTAACATAACGGCGCACCTGGTGTATTTAAGGAAATGTGAATAATCTAGGAAACAATGCGACAGATTTTACCCGGCTCAAACACCGCACCTGTTCCCCACGTTGATACAGCCCAGAGTTTGTACAATTTTGTCGGATCATATTGCAGCCATGGTTTTTCGTCCTCGGCCGTTGCAATCCATCCGATCCCGGTTGAAATCGCGTCCGGTGCGTTTCCACTCGACGCCGTCAATTCTTGCCCGTTTTTGCCCGAATTTTGCAAGAGAGGTTCAAAACATGAGCTTGAAACACATTCGAAATGAACTTCCATATATTTGTAGACATTTGGGCACGGGTCGCCAAAATCATTATTTGGGGTTACTTCGCATTCGTGGCGCCCATTACACGTCGTTTTCATTTGACTGGTTACATCAACTTGCTTACGACAGTCGTCAATTTGTGGATGACCACAAGGGGAAGCGGATTTACGCCCATAATACGCACTTATGTGAGGCTCTAAAAACTGATTATATCGAAAAAAATCGAAAAAAAGTACTAAGGCCATTCTATGCAAAATTAAAAACTGCAAGTCAGATGTGAATACCATTTTGCCCAAGTTCACGCGATTGTGTGGGATTTGAAGGGTCAAAAATGGGGTGTTTTTTTTTAATATTTTTCAAGTACCTTCACTCGTGCGGGCTGATGATACAAATAAATGATACAAATAATTAGTCAAAAAACCTTAGTACAGGCTGAGGTAATATAGATGCTAAGCCGTTTTTGGTTCGGGAGTGCGCTGAGAGAATATAAGTTACCAAAAAACGGCTTAGTATCTATATTACCTCACCTTGTAGCTTTACGAAAATGACAAATTAGAGTCACGAATCGTGGCCCACGATCATAAAATTGGGCTGTTTGAAAATGAGCTGGCCTTTCGAACTACCCAGCTAGTTGTTCCGCTGCCAGGCCAGCCGTTACCGATTCCCAGGCCAGCTGTTACCGATTCGAATTAGTTTGCCCAATAAAAGCTCTTTATCAGAGTAAAAATGGAAATATTTTCAGACCTTTTCCTGAGAACATTAATCGAGTAACTCTTAATTGGGCCGCATGTAAGCCGCTGTGTTTGATCTTCACAAATAACGGCTTGAAAGCAATTGTCACCACAGTAAGTTTCTTTGAAGCTGCCTGTAGTTAGGGATGGAAATAACCAATTTCAAATTTATAAAATTTGACTTACAGTTACAACGTGAGGTTTCCAAGTTGAAATTTTCACTGGAAGAGATTTCCAACGTGCTTACTGAAAAAAAAGAAAAGCTAAATGTTTTTCAGTACACTCCTTGAGGGTTTATGTGCCCATTTTGTGACCTGAAAAGTGGGCACATAAACCGAAATTGGGCACGTAAACCCGCAAGCGTAGGCGGAAAACTTTGTTGAAATTTTTTTGGGCACATATAGCGACGGTCGGACTCTTTTGTATCAAATTTGACAGTGCATAAACTGTTAATATTGTTCTTGTTAAATTGTTAATATTGTTCTTGCGTGGGCGGGATTCGTGGAAAACTTTTCCTCAAAAACTGGGTACATAAACCATCCATCGGGGCTAAGTGGGCACATAAACCCTCAGGGAGTGTAGATCTTTTCTCTAAAGATTCTTTTGGAAAAACTTTCTCCCCGAAAAACCTACTTTAAGTTTCCATTAATAATGGAAATTCAATAAGTGAAAACATAATACACCGGGTGCGCCGTTATGTTTCACCCCGTTATGTTTCACTTTTTCCCGAGCGTGCTGTTATGTTTCACTTTTTTGAGAAAATATTTTCCCCTAATACATATATTTATGTGTTAAGCCCTACGCCGTTATGTTTCACTTTTTCTCGATCGGGCCATTATGTTTCACTATTTTTCGAATGTTTTTGTGAAACATAACGGCGTACCCTGTGTACATAAAAAATTGTCTTTTTTTCGATCCCAACCTACAGTCGGATGTTTACAAGCTACACCGCGTTGATTAGCTTCAAAATCAACCTTCCATTTTCCGGTTGCCGTATTGACTGAAATGACGTCACCGTTGCCATTGTTTGGTTCACCAGCATCCCAGTTTGCGTAGGTAAACATAGGAAATGGGTACCAGGTCCAGCCACTGTTTGGATCTTGCTTATTACCGCCCGTCCAGAGCTCTTCCATACCGATTAGATGTTTGGTATGGTCGAGAACCCACGTCATTTCTGTCGCCGAAATTATGTACAAGGGCATGGTGCGCTCGGCCGCACAAAATTCAATGTTACCTTGATAAGGGCGCTAAATATGGCATTAAACAAATGAATACACCCCCTGCGCTGTTATCTTGTCACCCGCTATCTTGCAGGTTTTCCCGTTCGCTCCGTTATCTTGCAGATTTTTTTCGGTCAATTTTCTAGGAATCCCTATCTTTATGTGTCAAGCCCTGCGCTGTTATTTTGCAGATGTCCCCGTTCGCTCCGTTATCTTGCGGATTTTTTTCATACGATACTTGCAAGATAACAGCGCAGGGGGTGTACTATTGTTTGTTTTGAGAGTCGTCAGTCGTATTGTTAACTCACTGTTCCTTTGGGGACATAAGGCCGTGACGAGTTGAAATCGCCGTTCGTGTAGGTTAAAAAATAACTGGAATTAATGACGGAAACATAAACAGTGTAGTGATAGTAATGTAATAATACGCAGTTACTGACCCCAGCGCCGTAGGCGCGGATCGTCTGTAACTGAATTACAAGCGCGCCTATTGGATCATGTTTTTTTATAAGCGCCTCCTATTGGTTATCGTCCTTTAGACACGCAAACAATTGACCGCGCTGCTTGTAATTATAATTACAGTTATTCATTTTTTGAACCTACACGAACGGCGATTTCAACTCGTCAAGACTTTATAAAATACGTTTTTATGTCATTTTGGATTTTGTTTTTTGGCTATAAAGTATTTATTTTTAATTTCTTGAATTGTTTAGTTGGGTTTTTCATTATGCACTCATTTTTTGTTAATTTGTTTCAAATGCCAACTTTAAATCTTCAGAAAATAGGTAGCAGCTTGCCGCATGGCCATCGTCGTGATAAATCCAGCCAGCAAAGCAATGATTATCGTGATCGCCCTTATGATAGAAACAATGTGGGTCAATATTTGTGTTATCGTAACAGCATCCTCGAGAGTAACACTCGCCTTTTGTGATTCCGTCAAAACCGCACTCAAGACGTTCGCCCAGTCCGACTGACATGCACGTTTCATCTTCGTCCTTGGACGGCAAATCGGAACCGTCATCTTTACAGCCGTAAACTTCTACCCGCATTGTTAAGTACTTTTTTTGGGACATGAGAGTTGGATCCTTTTGTCGAAACTTTAAAAATCAGATTTCCAAAAGTCTACCGTGTGTCGGAGTTATGATTGACGAGGCGATGATCCAATAGCGTTAAAATGATATGAAGAATACACCAGGTGCGCCGTTATGTTACAACCAGTTATGTTACAATTTTTCCCGTTCGTCCCGTTATGTTACAATTTTTGCAACATTATCGCCCGCGCACTACGCCGTTAACGGCGCGCCATTATGTTACAATTTGTACAAAAAAAAACACGTATTGCGCAATATTTTCCACTTAGGTAATCACTATTTTACGTTATGTTACAATTTGTACACAAAACACGTATTGCGCAATATTTTTCCCGTATGATCCATTATGTTACAATTTATAACTTTTTGTAGCGTTTTCCAGCCAAATCGGTGGCAGGGGAATCCCGCACATTTTATAGTCACTTGACAACGCGCGAGCGAATGAGCAAACGGAAATGAAGCCTTTTACGTAGGCGATAGACAAAAAAACGTGCGGGAATCCCTTTTAAAATAATGGTATTATTNGAAACAATGTGGGTCAATATTTGTGTTATCGTAACAGCATCCTCGAGAGTAACACTCGCCTTTTGTGATTCCGTCAAAACCGCACTCAAGACGTTCGCCCAGTCCGACTGACATGCACGTTTCATCTTCGTCCTTGGACGGCAAATCGGAACCGTCATCTTTACAGCCGTAAACTTCTACCCGCATTGTTAAATACTTTTTTTAGGGACATGAGAGTTGGATCTTTTTGTCGAAACTTTAAAAATCAGACTTCCAAAAATCTACCGTATGTCGGAGTTATGATTGACGAGGCGATGATCAAATAGCGTTAAAATGATATGAAGAATACACCAGGTGCGCCGTTATGTTACAACCCGTTATGTTACAATTTTTCCCGTTCGTCCCGTTATGTTACAATTTTTCCCGTTCGTCCCGTTATGTTACAATTTTTGCAAAAAATTTTCCAACATTATCGCCCGCGCACTACGCCGTTAACGGCGCGCCGTTATGTTACAATTTGTACAAAAAAAAAACACGTATTGCGCAATATTTTCCACTTACGTAATCACTGTTTTCCGTTATGTTACAATTTGTACAAAAAAACACGTATCGCGCAATATTTTCCACGTACGTAATCAATATTTTCCGTTATGTTACAATTTGTACAAAAAAAACACGTATTGCGCAATATTTTTCCCGTATGATCCATTATGTTACAATTTATAACTTTTTTAGCGTTTTCCAGCGAAATCGCCTATGCACTGCGCCGTTATGTTACACTTTTTTTTTGATCTGGTATTGTAACATAACGGAGCACCCGGTGTACTTGAAGCCCGTCAGCGTGAGATTCGACACACATTTGTACACGGTATATTATGGCGCTTCAAAAACATTCCCTTTGAAAAAAGATTTATTTTTATAAAAATTCAGAGCTAAAAAGTTTAAACGGTCACATTTTATGTCAGAAAAAAAACTTAACCCCCACATCCCTTCATTTGGCCAACAATACTGTTATAACCGGCTTCAATTGGATGGATTCGAACACGTTTGGCCGTTATCGGCGCCGAAGATGAGATGACGTTTGTAACAACACTGTCATAATCATCGTTTCCAAGAAACACGCGGTCCTCGCCGTTGATATCTTGGATAAACTTCCAGTCGGACTCTTCGGTCGAAAATGTTTTGATATTGTAAGAAACTTTGAATTTGGTCACCCAACTTTGAAGCTTTTCGTCACCCTGTGTTGCCACGCCATGAATGCGGAACCCGGCTTTGCGGCTGTTTATAAAGTTGAACAAAATATGTGTAAATTACCAAATCAATGGAGAAAAAACTGGTGCGCAGTTAACTGGCCTTCATATCCTTATAAAAATGTGTAGCCCTGATACACACGCAAACTATATGATATACAGCACGTACCTATTTAAAGTAGCAGTAATTTTTCCGCCTACACACTTACTTCTTAAAGTAACAGTTACGCTAACCTGCTTGGTTTTTCGTCGATTTAACGCATAAGGAGGCCCCGTAGGGCAGAATTTCAAACAGCTCTCTAGGAGGGCCCTGGTGGCCCAAATCAATTTCTTAATAGTCAGATCGACGTAGTTTTACGAGCTCTACAACTTGGCTTTACCAGTTTTACCAGAATTATTACAAATTATTGTGAATTTTTAAGTGTGTGCATAAGTGCACACAATTTCCGCCTACGGGTTATCAAAAAGTCCTCCTGAGAGTTAAAGTAAACCCAAAAAATGAACAAAAAATTATTACTATAAGTGGAACTCATACTTTAAGCATGTAGCGCGTAGGCGGATAAGTGACTGTTACTTTCAGCAAGTAGATGGTGTAGATAATATCATTATTTTATATCAATACGAGATTATGCTCTTGTGCAACTCTCCTGTCCGACTTGGATAACAAATCAATTTCCAAGTAGGCTAATTTTCCGTCATTTCCGGCTCGTTTTGGGTCCGGCGCCCAACTGTTCTCGCCATTCAACCGACCCGCTGAGCACCCATGGTCATGATCCACATGCGATGAGCACAGCATTTGACTATCTTTGATCGAAATATCCTCGACACCCATTGCTTGAAAACAAACTTGCTGATCTTCCTTGCAGACATATGCTTGTTGCTATAAATAGGATTGTCACGTAATAATATTTGTCTTAAACTTTGAGGGACGCCGCTCGCCGTGTGGGCAGGCGCACTTATCAACATACATTTTTTCAAAAGAAAAACGTTAAAAATTCATTTTTTTTTCCGAAATTGTTAAAATATGTTAACTCGCAGGGGGAAGTGCGTTTAAATAGACACGCAACTGGTTTTTTCGTCGATTTAGGGCATATGGAGGCCCCGTAGGGCAAAACGGGTATTCACCAATACCGTATTGGTGATCCCCTCAACTTTTCGAGAAAATTCGATTGACGGTGTTTTTCGTAGGTTGGAGATTTCAAACAGCTCTCTAGGGGGCCTTGGTAGCCCAAATCAATTTCTGAATAGTCAGATCGACGTTGTTTGACGAGCTCTACAACCAGTTTTTTGAATTATTGCGAATTATTGTGATTTTTTTAAGTGCGTGTTTATTTACACGCATTTTCCCCCTACGGGTTCCCAAAAACTCCTTTCCTTGAGAGTTAAAACGCATGAAATGTAAAAACGTGTGAAATCGGCGTAAAAATGTCAAAAGTATAGCAATTTGTTAAAAAAATTACCATCAGTTGTCAAAAAATGACATTTTTTTCAATTTTCTAACATCAAGACTTCAAATTTACGATTTTCGTAAATGTATACATATGGTATAACCGGCACCGTCTGAATCGGTCACTTTCGAATCCTGCCTGAGAGCACGGCTTTGCTACTAGTGCATGAGACATATCTGCTGACATCATCGTACATCTAGGTTCTGTGGTATCCTCATTTGGTTCATTTGGTGCCCATTGAAAATCCATATCTACTGCTGTCCCGTCTGACCATTCATAAGTTCCGCTTTGACCACGGTTTGAAAAAAACAGGTTTTCAGGATTTTTCTGTTTTTTCACGATCGGCTACCTGTGTAAATTTCGAAAACTGGCGTACAGTGGGGCGCCAAGTAAGGAAGGAACGCCAAAAAAAACGTACGCCAATTAACCCGTGTTCTCCGCTCCACCACTAGTGCTTGTTCACCGCAGGGATACAAATTTGTATCCCTCGACTTTACGTGCTTAGTGTGCGTTAACGCGACATAGTATGGAAAATGTTAAGGTTTAGTTTGAAAGGTCTCACCTTTAGCATACTGAAAAAAAAANAAACCCTCAGGCGGCGTGGTAAACCTCAAGGGCGTAGGCGGAAATGCTGGGAAAAAAAGACAAAAAAGGGACAAAAAAAGTGTTAATTCAACTGCAAACTGTTAAGTCAAATGCAAACTGTTAAGCCAAATGGTGTTAAGTCAAATGGTTAGGTGGTGTATTATGAATTTTTTAAGTGCGTGTTTATTTACACGCATTTCCCCCCTACGGGTCCCAAAAACTCCTTCCCCCTGAGAGTTAAGTACCCGCCCCCTCTTAAATGCCGCGTTTTTAAAACGCATGACATGTAAAAACGTGTGAAATTGGCGTAAAAATGTCAAAAGTATAGCAATTTGTTAAAAAAAATTACCATCAGTTATCAAAAAAAGACATTTTTTTTCAATTTTCTAACATCAAGACTTCAAATTTACGATTTTCGTAAATGTATCCATATGGTTTAACCGGTACCGTCTGAATCGGTCACTTTCGAATCCTGCCTGAGAGCACGGTTTTGCTACTAGTGCATGAGACATATCTGCTGACATCATCGTACATCTAGGTTCTGTGGTATCCTCATTTGGTTCATTTGGTGCCCATTGAAAATCCATATCTACTGCTGTCCCGTCTGACCATTCATAAGTTCCGCTTTGACCACGGTTTGAAAAAAAGGTTTTCAGGCTCTTTTAGGTTATGATTTGTTTATGATTATCTCGATCGGCCAGTAGTTAGTCGTAGAAAATCAAACAAACGGGAAGAATGATATTTAATATATCATATACATTCGTCCCCCTCTTAACTCACAGGGGGAAGTGCGTTTAAATAGACACTCAACTGTTTTTTTTCGTCGATTTAAGGCATATGGAGGCCCCGTAGGGCAAAACGGGTATTGGTGACCCCCTCATTTTTTCGAGAAAATTCGATTGACGGTGTTTTATTTTTGCGTAGGTTGGAGATTCCAAACAACTCTCTAGGGGGCCTTGGTGGCCCAAATCAATTTCTGAATAGTCAGATCGACGTAGTTTGACAAGCTCTACAACTTGGCTTCACCAGTTTTTTTTTTAATTATTGCGAATAGTTGTGAATTTTTTAAGTGCGTGTTTATTTACACGCATTTCCCCCTACGGGTTCTCAAAAACTCCTTCCCCCTGAGAGTTAAGTACCCGCCCCCTCTTAAATGCCGCGTTTTTTCGATTTGAAACCACTCATAAAGTGGGCGAGGACTGTATCTCGACAAACAACATAAACCTTCTGTTTATTTTTCAAACCTTGGCTTGAACCGCGTTTTCCACCTACCCATTGGTCGGTATGGGCGCTTGCAATCAGATAAGACATTTCGTCGCCGGAATGAATCGATACCAGATTGGCCCCATAATCCACACATTTCTTTTCAGCTGAATATTGAGCTCAAAAAACAATTTTGTCTTTTTAAATTCAACATCAATGAACAAAAAAAAAGTACCGTATACTTGACAAGTATTTGTTGATGCGAAAATTGCATTCAAAAGTGACCAGTAGACGGCGCACCCTGGGTTGAATGTTGTGATAATCTTATAAATTCCAGTCACGAAAAATAGAAACCAATTTTGTTTGCTATCTACAGGGTGAGGTAATATAGATGCTGAGCCGTTTTTTGGTGACTTATATTCGCTCACTGCGCTCGCGAACCAAAAACGGCTTAGCTTCTATATTACCTCACCCTGTAATTAATTTTTTAAGTTGCCAGTATCATAGTACGGGTCGTGTTATACGGTACCAAAGGACCCCTATTAATTTTACAAAATTTGAAATTTAGGAGTACACCACCTACCTACGTAAGTCAACAAAACTTTTGGAAAAGAAGGTATTAACTTACGTGAATTTTGTTAACTTACGTGCATTTTGTTAACTTACGTAGATAGGGCGTAGGCGGAAAAGTTGTCACGAGCAGACTGTTAACTTACATGAATTTTGTTAACTTACGTGGTGTTAACTTACGTAGGTAGGTGGTGTATTCTAATGTTATCAATTTTTAGGATTATTCTTATTTTTGTTTTACATATTGAATTGTTTTTTGGAAACGAAGGCTTCATCCCATGCTAGCGCATTTTTTTCATATAAATAACAATTTACGCTGCCAGTTGTCGGATCGTGAAAGGCTGACCAACCAGGCATACAGCCAGGATAATGTGAATGTGGGGCATCATTCAATTCGGTCCCCGACGGTATTTTACAAATGAATCCCTGTTCTCGAAAGCACGTCATAGTTTCCCAATTCAGATCCGGACTTCCGGCATAAACGGATCCACAGTCCCAGCCAGGTCGATTTTTGGGTTGATTATCGGCCCAATTTGTGAATTTGGAATCGAGCACTTTTTGGCCGTCCGTCCAGACGAAAACGCCGTCCTTCTGCTGATCCGAAAATCCAATCCAGATATCACGATCTGGGCCTTCCATGTGGGAGCCATCGTAAAATGTTTGCTTCAAAAATAGTTGTTCTTCCTGATTCAGAGTTTTAAAACAAATGTGACGGAATTTACCGGTAAAAAAATATTTACCGGTAAAAATATTTACCGGTAAAAATATTTACCGGTAAAAAATATTTACCGGTAAAGAAAAAATATTTTCAGTGCAAGGCCATTGTTTGATTGGGTGGTCAAAAATGTTAAGTTCAATTTGATTATCATGCTCACTTTTATAGTAAGTTACACTTTTTATGTGATCTAACCAGTGTTGGAAAAGTTGGTCAACGCTCCAAATTTCCCCAACGCCCAACGCGAGCGTTGGCCAACACTCGGATTTTTCCCAACTAGCAACGTGTTGCAACGCAAGCGTTGGCCAACGTTTGAATTTTTCTCAACACCCAACGCCTTTCAACACGTTGGGAATAAAATTTAACCAACCCCCAACCTTTCCGACGCGTTGGTTGGGCGTTAGTCGTTGGATAACGCACCCCAACACCCGACAACTCAAACACTGACGCTTAACGGATTCAGTTTTTTGAAAAACTCAAAAAAAATGAATTAAATATAGGAGGAACTCATCGAAAACACCAGTGGTTTTCATAACGACGAAATTGGTATCAGGGTTCTAAGCTTATTACCAAGAACGTGTCAAACATTTGCCGTGATTGGAGGTTGCATTATTTCAAAATTTGATTCAAGTTTACCTTATTTCTGCATACGACACGGCTTAGGTGGGATAATTATCTTAACTCCCAAGGGGAAGTGCGTGTAAATAGACACGCAACTTGTTTTTTTTCGTCGATTGAAGGCATATGGAGGCCCCGTAGGGCAAAACGGGTATTGGTGACCCCCCCTCAACTTTTCGAGAAAATTCGATTGACGGTGTTTTTTTTTGCGTAGGTTGGAGATTTCAAACAGCTCTCTCGGGGGCCCTGGTGGCCCAGATAAATTAAAGAGAGTTAATTAAAGATACTAACAGTAAAAANTGTTTTTTTTTTCAAGCTCTCTGCCTGATTTTCAATTTTTAAAAGAGTAGCGCCGACCGATTCACAAGCGTCTTTAGCCACATTCCATGTGACGGTACGTACAGTATTGAATAAATAACACATTTTATTGAACAAAACCCAGCCATGTGGGCAGCTTCCCATTGGACGTGCTTCACAGAGATAATTTTGCATTTCGCCACATCGATTTTCGGTATGCCATTTGCCCTGGTCGGCACCCACATTTCCGTCTCCCATATAAGCGCAAGTTAGGTTTTTGGGGTGTCGTTCGGGAGGCTTTCCGAACCAATTTTTGTATGAGGATCGTTTACCGTAATCGCTTTCCGACGTTACCCACTGGAGGGCGTGATCCACTTGGTCATAATTTGATAGGCCAATCCAAGTCCGATGTGACTGATTTTAGGGTGCATTTTCCGGTCGGTAAAGATTATTGGCGATGCCGTCAATGCTATTTAAGGGACGGAATATCACATTTGGATGTAAGATTTTTGACGGAATATACAATGGCATATTTTAGCATAATTTTACTTTTTGGCGTTTGTTCGTGGAATATAAATTGCATGGTCCGCGAAAAACATTCACTTTGTATTTCGCGAAAAAACGCTAAAAGTAAAATTATGTAGGTAAATATGTCATCATATATTCCGAATGGAAATACCAATTTTAATATTACGCTAGGTGCGAAATATTGTAATTGGTATTTCCGTCGGAATATATGATGGCATATTTTAGCATAATTTTTGTTGGCGTTTGTTTGTGGAATAAAAATTGTATNTTCCGTTAGAAACATACACTGTATATTTCGCGAAGAAACGCTAAAAAGTAAAATTATGTAATTTTATTTCCCATGTAAAATTGCGAATTTAATTTGACATGGGAAATTTCATCGTAAAATACACCGGGAATTAGGAAATTTCGAAATAATTTCACATCTAGGCGATAATTTACGATGTGAAATTATTGAGGAATTTCCCAATTACCGGTGTATTTTACGAGAAATTTCCCATGTCAAATTAAATAAGTAATTTTAAATGGGAAATAATTCCATAATATCTCAGTCCCCAAACAACACTAGTAAGACCATACAGTCTCTATTGAACACATAATTTCCAAAATCATAACCTTTAAAACAACGTTATTCGAAGATTTAGTTTTCTTATGTAATACTTTGGAGATAAATTTCACGAGAAAGGATTCTCGAAAAATCGTTAAGTGTCCAAAGTATGAATGGTAAAATAATTTAGTGTTTGTCTACAATGTAGCTGTCAACTTATTTCTTCTGTTCCCGTAGAAAACGGCCAGAACGGACGGTCCATACGACGACCAAAACCAATTCGGTACGAGCTGGTAGTACGCGGTTTATGTCTAATGGTACATGAGCCGTAGTGAATAAAAAAAATGTGTTTTATTCATAAAATATATTTTCGATTTTAATTTGTTGTTTTCACATCTTTTTCCATTTGGAATTTTAGAAGGAAAATGAAAACTCTCTTCTTCCATTTTTTTATATTAAAAAAACCTTTGATTTTTTTTTTGTTCAGAAGATTAAAAATTATTCGTGGTGATAATCCAGGGTAAAAGTCTGACACAGTTACAAAAAATAATCTCATTTTAAATTAGATTAAAGATTAATAATCAAAATTAGTTTTGCGAACATCAACATACAGTTTTATTTTAATCGGTATACTATACATAGAATATACGAATTCACCGTGTATTCTGACACAGAATTTCACTTTAAAAGTGATATTTAAAAATTCTAATGTCCGAAAAATTACAATATTGTTGTTTTGCGAGTCGATCTTGCACCCTAATCTCAGATCCAACGATTCCATAAACAATATCATTTTCTTGGCTGCTTGAAACGACAACTAGATTTCCGCCACGTTCGGCGCAATCATTTTGAGCTTCATACCAAGGCATTTTATAGTTATTCCGGTAATGGTAACATCCGACTTCACCCGCAACATTATGTTCTACCCAGCCACTTGAGACGTCACATTGTGACAGACCTACACTATGAGTTCTTAATTTTGATGATTTTTTGCATTAACTGAGAAGTCGAAAAATATCACAAATGATCATAATTGATCCAAACTGACCGTAAACGATTAAAGGTACAGGGTGAGGTAATATAGATTCTATGCCGTTTTTTGGTGACTTATATTCGCTCAGCGCACTCGCGAACCAAAAACGGCTTGGCATCTATATTACCTCACCCTGTAGGAGATCATCATGATCAAAAGTGATAATAATAAGGTTATTTTCGGATTTCGAACTCTACCTCCAACTCGATCCATTTCACAAATAAACTCTTTCTGGATATTACACATGGCATCATTCCATTTTCCCATTTTTTCTTTAGCCATTTCAACACAGGCTTCCGTGAATCCGGGCGCGTGTTCCCAATGATTTGGTTCGCCATCTTGCCAGTTGGTGTATGATTTATCTTCTACGGTGCTGCCATCGACCCAGGTCCAATCATCACGCTCGGATGCATCAAACAGGCCAATCCACGGCGTCTGAAAGGAGTTCAAGTGCTCCGTCAGGAAATCACTTTCTGCCTTTTTGAAGGATAGGAAAATTTTTATAGCATAATCATATACACATATGGGGTACGGTCCATCTGGATCCGCACAATTTTGAATCCAAAATGTTAGTTTTATTAGTCAATTTTTCATTTCGTGAAAAAAACATTTAAGATGTTCAAAAAACTGCATTTTAATTAGGAATTGCACCAATAATACTAAACTCAACTTAATGTCGAAAATTAAAACTGAATTTAAAAGACATACAGGGGGGCTTGATAAGAGACGGTTTGCGAATTTCAAAAAGCGTCCCTTATTAAGCACCTGTCCCTTAACACGCCCCCTGTACTAAGGATATGTATTCTGAGTAAGCAATAATAAAACTTTTTAGAAGTATTTATAAGGAGAATTTGCCATTAAAATGGTGCTCAATTAACGAAATAAAAAAATGCCGCTTTTGGCCAATGGCGACAGCGCTCAAGAAAACAAAAATTAATGAGCAATCAATGGAGATCCTCTTCGAGCACGCTGATTGGCCGGCCGTGGCCGCAGAGATTTTTTCTGCCAAATGGTCAGCAGCCACATTGATCATCATTTTCATGACAAATTCTCCTTAATAACAACGATGACCTAGAAAAAATCTGGAAAATTAAGAGCGCCATATCAAAGAAACAAGAAAAGAACAAAAACACGTTTTTTCTTTTTTGACCAAATTTCGATTACATGGGATGATGTATGTCTTAATTATTTTTGTAATCAAAAAATATTTGTAAAAACATCAATATTTAAAAAAATCTCTTTGCCCCGATTTTCCCATTTCGTTCCCTATCCTGATCATTAACAACCACCAAATGTGCGCCTAATAATTCACAATCGGCTTTAGCATTGTGCCAAGTTCTAATTTTGGTGGCCTCATCATACCAGTTGCCAATCATATAACAGTGGCCATTATATTCGTCCCACTTATCGGGGCAACTCTCACCATCGGCCCGTCCGATGGTTAACAATAAAACGAGAAAAGTCTCCAATATCATTGTGGAGTCCAAAAATGAATCTTGATTCGATTTTTTTTTGATTCGGGCACTCTTAAATTATAGATTGTTCAGTTTTGGCAGTTCATCTAACAGTATTTTGATAGAGGGTGATTTGAGCACAATATTACCAAGTGTTAAAATTAGAAGTTTGTATTTGCAAAAAATGATTATGTTGGAAGATGCGAAAATTAAACAACAACTTACGCAATAATATTGGCTCACGGTTGTTTTTAAGATTTGTTTCGTTGAGATTCCGATTCGGGTCTAAGATCCAGTAAAAACTCGCGACCCTGTCAAAACTCGCGACCCTGTCAAAACTTGCGACCCTGTCAAAACTCGCGACCCTGTCAAAACTCGCAACCCTGTCAAAAGTCGCAACCCTGTCAAAACTCGTGACCCTGTCAAAACTCGCGACCCTGTCAAAACTCGCAACCCTGTCAAAACTCGCGACCCTGTCAAAACTCGCGACCCTGTCAAAACTCGCAACCCTGTCAAAACTCGTGACCCTGTCAAAACTCGCAACCCTGTCAAAACTCGTGACCCTGTCAAAACTCGCGAAAAAAAAATTCAAGCCCGGACCAGAATTCGCGTCGGGTTACGACTCGCGAGTACCAAGAGCATTTTGTAATCTCTCAAAAAATCTTTTATTGAGAGCTTTTGAATGTTTCAAGTTATTTGAATGAAAATTGCTTCTTTAGTGAAGTACAAGTTTTAAAGTTACAATGTAATTCTCAGGTTGCGCTTTTTCTGCAATATCGCGTACGCATGTATCTGGCAACCGGTCTACTTGCCGTTAACCGGCAGGTTTTCAAAAAAAAAATTGGTAGCGGTTAATGGCGCACCTTGTTTATTTGAATTTTGTTCCGCGACTCTATACGACCTACTGGGATGCCTAGTTCCATAGGTCGGCAGAATTTGTACCCTTGTCCGCGGACAAGGATTAATACGGGTAACTTTCAATGGTAGGGTATGGAAGGGTACACTCTTTTTTTTCACTCGGTAACCCGCTATTTTACCCATTATCCGCGGGTAATTACCCTTGCTCGGGTAATTGTCATAGTTGGGGTAATTATCATTGGGAAAAGGGTAATTATCACTCGGAAAAAGGGTAAACTCGGGTAATTTTCACTGGTAGGGTATGGAAGGGTACAATTTTTTTTTGCTCGGATAAATTCGGGTATAAATTTTTTAGTACCCTTTTTTTCAGTGAATGGTAGCCTACAAAAATAGTCAATTACTGCCGACCTCTGCCTAGTTCCATATGTGCATTATGTTATTTAAATGGACAATGTCTGTAAATTTTTTTAGAATTCAAATCAAAATATGAGAATGGTTAATTTGAAATCATTTTTTTTTTATTGTTCGCCCCCTAGTTATGAACTATTGACCTTAATTTTCCCCTACTTGACTTATTCTGAGCGAACATTCGGATCATGCGTTGTTTACTTTCTCGGGCAGGTGATAAGATGCATTCAACACAGATTTCACAGTTCAAGTGCATCCCTGACCTTGTTTTTATTTAGCTACATACACCCCCTGTGCCATTATGAGGCCAACATTTTGGCAAAAAAAAAATTTGTAACGGCGTAGTGCATAGGCTAACTTGACGATATAAGATACGTAAATAACCATAACCTACAAACTGTCTGGAAAATTTTAATCAAAAATGACCTGAAACACACAGATGATGGCGCGGCGCAGTGCGTAGGCGGAGTAGTTCATAAATGTTTCTTCAAAATTCGGATGAGATAAAGAACGTGCAGGAATTCCCGCCAGTTAAGAAGCAGCCAGATACCGGTGTAGGTGGTGTAATATATACAACAATATTTAAGAACAGATTTTACAATATTAAAAGTTTTGGTTCAGAACGTCTGGCTCATAATTTATTTGACAGAAAAATAAATGCCCATTAATAACTTTTCACTCAATATTAGTAGTTATTGTACAGTGCCTGCATCGAAGGTCTTTTAAAACCGCTTCGTACTTGCTCCATCGTTCAGCTCATCCTGACCGCTAATTAAAATAATTATTATAATATCTGTATTAACTCTCAGGGGGGAATGCGTGTAAATAGACACGCAACTTGTGGTTTTTTCGTCGATTTAAGGCATATGGAGGCCCCGTTAGGCAAAACGGGTATTGATGACCACCCTCAACTGTTCGAGTAAATTCGATTGACGGTGTTTTTTGCGTAGGTTGGAGATTTCAAACAGCTCTCAAAGGGGCCCTGGTGGCCCAAATCAATTTCTGTATAGTCAGATTGACGTAGTTTGACGAATTATACAACTTGGCTTTACCAGTTTTTTGCATTATTGCGAATTATTGTGAATTTTTTATTCACACACATTTCCCCTTACGGGTTCCAAAAAAACTCTTTCCCCTTGAGAGTTAAAATAAATTAAAAAAAATATTCCAAATATTCAAAAATATTTAAGTTGTCCCAAGTTCCAGATTTTTCACTAATGAGGGTACTTGGCCATCATTGTCATAGCGCGATACAGTGGCTCAAACAAAAAGTGTGGACAACTTGGGGGCGACCCAGTATCCGTTGAAACCCTAGTAAAACTTACTGCTCATCCTTAAATCGCCTTCTTTGTCCCATCCGTGACCATACGCTGCTGTTGGATATGCTGGTTCACCATGTTTCTGAATGTCCAATCCTTTTTGTTCAATTATCGGATCAACTCTAAATCAAAATACTAAACAAATGTTTTTTCGGAATGCTACAAACTGGCGGTCAAAATTTTTCAAAACCTGAGACAAACCTGAGAAACTTTAGTGCTTTTAGTGTCATAAAAAGGGCGAGACTGAGAAGCCCAGCCCATAATGTTATCATCACCAAGCCCAATAAATTCCAGGCAAAGACTTTAAACTCAAAATAATCACAGGTAAAATTATCCGGATTATAAAAAACTTCATTTTCGAATCTTGCCGCGTAGGCCGCCTTCTGTTTGTCGCAGCTGACAAAAGCAATCAAACCATTGGTCATGAAAATTGGAGTCAATAAAACGCCACAGACTTTTAGCGGGATGCAAATTTTTTTTTTGGTGTGATTTTTTCGCAAAAAGACCGGTTATATTTGTTTTTAGAACATGCCGGTTTTTTGTATTTGAAACCCTTAACTCCACCACCATAATGGACGGCAAAAGCATCAAGCGGGTCATCAACCTTACACTTATTTAAAACAATATTGAACCAAGAAATGGTCATTCCAGCAATAGCCCCAATGCCCAAAGCAGCCCCGGGATGTAAATTATTGCAACCAGCGCACATTGATACCATCCCACATAATGCACCATTTATACACGTTAACAGCGACCAATGAGGCTCGTTTCCTAAATGAAATTATCGATTACATGACCGTCGTACGACTTATATTAACACTAATAATGACCAAGAAATGGTAAAAAAGGTGAAAGGTACTTTCGCGAACATTTATGAAAACCCATTTCTGAGTACTTTCGCGACCACACCATTTTTGGTCGCGAATTGTTGTTCAAAATATGGTTTCGATACCACATGGTCGCAAAATGGTGTTTTAAACAAGGTTTCGCGACCATTTTTTTTTCTATTTATAAACAGTGGTCGCGAAACCTCACCCAAAACACCAATTCGCGACCATATGGTTGCAAAACTATATTTTGAACAACAATTTGCCACCAAATGGTGTGGTCGCGAAAGTACTCATAAACGGGTTTATCGCGACCACAAATAGTCACGAAAGTACCTCACTCCCAAGAAATGGTAAAAAAATCAAACCTGCTAAAAATTCTTCTAAATATTTGCACGAAATAGCAACGACGGCTGCTGATGCTCCTCCAATAATTGTGTTCATGAATGAAATTGCGACAGCTTTTCCGTGACCGGGTGATCCAACAATAGCCAATTCTGAACCGCCATTAAACGCAAGAAACCCAAGGACTAAAATAAACGCCCCCAAAGAAGCAATTGGCACCGAGTGGCCCGGGATTCGGTATTTTGTTTTTCCGTCTGCCTAAATATATATATAAATATATATACACATAAATAAAAAATGTTCAATAGTAAGTTAATTGGATTCTTGTACTTATCTTTCAACCTTGTTAATAACGTTAAAATATCCTTTGTCCGAGAATAAATTATTACTAACGGTTGAGTTTTATGAAAGTCGGTCTAGCGTTTTTCGTATAACGAGTCGACATATGTTTAGATGATATAAAGACCAATTTTCTCCTTTTGTATTTGAAAATGGGTGCACCTTCTTCTTCCCCTTTTTATAAATGCCGCATTTTTAAATAAGGGAGAAAGGAAGGCACCCCAGTTCAAAATAAAAATGGAAATATCATCTTAAAATATGCCGAGACGGTATATTAGAATCTGCAATTCGTGAGGATATGCGGCTCTTCTCGTGAAGTGGGAAGAGCCGCGTGTGTATGATTAGAAAAGTTTTGAAAGAAAAGCTATGTTTATGATAATTGTTATTAAAAGTTAAGAGGCATAAACAGCGATGAAAGTGCATGGTTACCTTAAGAAAATAAGCGCTGATTCTCAAAAAAATGTAGAAATGAGAGGAAGCCAGCGCGAGCTTTCAGTGACGAGGGACCGAAAAAAGAGAGAAAATATTATTTTCTTGCGATTAAAAAGAGTTATAACAATAAAGGGATTTTAAATTATTCGGCTTGTGGTTGTTATTGACTATTAAGGAGTGCGCTCCAAAAGAGTGAGTTATATCCGCAAAATGGTGAAGATGCGGTGGAGCCTAGAAAATGATTTGTCAACGTGATCCCATACATCTCACCCCTGACATGATAAAAGACAAATGAAGTCATAAGACGGGGTGTAGATCAGATGTTCAATAAATGCGAATTTAATCCAGCGTTCGTATTGGAGCAAAAATCTGGCGCATCCGTACAGTGCAAGAAGCTGAAAACACACAGAGTTAAGGTGACAGCAAAGAAAGGTCAAAAGAGAAAAAAGGTGAAAAATTGGCCGCTGAACAACAAATAAAGAAAAGAATGATGGCGCGCCTGAATAATTGCTGATATAAACAAAATAATAGAAGCTTTTTGGTGAGGTTATCGGGAAACGCAAATACTGATTAAGTGCGTGTCATTTCTGAGAACCGGCGGGAAACTTCGGGTATCGAATTTAATGACAGTAACGATGAAGAAAGGTTGTTAAACAGCCTCTAAACTTCGTGTAAGGCACGTGCGGAGAGACAAAAAGGGGCTCAGTTAAGAAATAAAATTATTTCTAGAATTGGTTCATCGCTGCCTAGCCTCCTCTTGAGAGGTTCGGCGGACGCGAATCGAACAAATAATGTCAAGGTGCTTTGAGAAGAGGCATGAACAAAGATTACTGTAAGATAAAATAAAAACTTATTAAGCAAAAACGATGGTCAGCGCAATCAGCGTTATTAGCCGAGTGTTGATTTGGTACATCATGATCAGTGTCGCGGGTTTGCGAGCAATTGTGTCAAGGTCGGACGACGAGGGGTTGGACCCCTCTACTCCATAATATAGCGGTGTGATGAAAGCATTATTTGTGCGGACAAGAGCGTATGGAAAATAGAAAGATGTACAATAACGTACTCACAACTCGCGTGAAAATTCCAGGTGGAGTTCGGCGATGGTGTTTTTTGTGAGCAAATGGATGACCAAGAAGGATATCATGAAGCGACAGCGATTTATGAATGGCGGTGCTATGGGAGTGTAACTCTACAAATGCGGATAGTGTTGTACACTTGAAGGCCGATAGTATTATACTTATTAGAGGTCCAAAATTAAGTAAATTTGGGTCGGAGATGGCAAGACTTACAGACGCGTTAAATGCGAAGATAAATGAGGTTTGTCCCGTTAACCGGAACATTCCGTTGAGATCATAATTGCGTCATGTAGTTAATAACGTCGGTTGGCAGAAATACCCGATTATTATATTGGAGAGGGGAATGGATAGGAAGAACGTAATTGCGCAACAATATGTTCGAATGCATCTCGCACGGAGGTGTGCACTGATAGATGTTCAAAAATTGAATGACAAAAAAGGTTTTGCACGCCAAGTAGCGAAGCTGTGGCGTGAAGGGATTTTCACGATGCCTGTGGGGGCCTTCAATGTTATGAGCGTTATTCATTCGATTGCTTATACCCAAAAATAAACCAATGTTTGAGCCAAGATTTTCATGAAACTCAACCGGTATTATAGTGAAAAACAAATCGGCCGCAACAAAAATGTAGATTGCCATCAAGTGAAAATATTTGTGTTTTTTTGTTTTAATTTTGTGTTAAAGTTTTATAAATTTTTTCAAATCATTTGGACAAATTTTTCCGATTATCATATAAAAATATTTCTGTTACTATATTATTTAATTTAACATAATCATACTTAAGTTAACGCAATCAGTGGATCAATTTTGTGTCACATGTTTGAAATAAGTACTATAATTTATAGTCTATAAAATAGTTTTGTTAATATTAGGTTATGTGAACTCATAAATGTGAGCGAATATATTTACTAAATTTACTATTGATAATTATATATTAAATTATTATTACATGTACCAAAACAAAAAACATATTTTTTTGTTTCCATTCCAGTGTTTTTTGGTTATTTCAAATGACCTCGTGAAGAACCACGTGCCGAACACCGATATTGTGTGCAATCATGTTGCTCTAAAAGTGCATACATATTCCGGAAAACTTTACTTTTGTGCCCCTAAACTTCGAAACCCTTTTCAAAAAGACTTTTTAAATTTTTTTGTTCTCAATTTTTAAACCTCTTTGTTGCTATAAGCAATGTTTGGACTTTGGACAAAAGTAACACTTAAAATTTTTTTAAGCATTTGTTCTGTTATTTTATCATGGAGAGTTTGTATAGCAAAAAAACTATAAAAGGTTTTATAAATATGTCTGAAGATTACTAAAATTACTAATAATTTGAAAACCTCTTTAAAGGTATAATACACAGGGTGCGCCGTCAACCGACACCAACATTTTTTGAAAACCTGTAGGTTTACGGCAAATAAACCGGTTAACGGATTCATGCGTAGGCGATTTTGCGGAAAATCGCAACCTGCCGGTTAACGGCACACTCTGCGTATATTAAATTATAAAAAAAATATTTGAAAAAAAAACAAAAAGTATTATTTTTTTTTCTACTGTGATGATTAATTGAATTGAAATTTTTAAAATACTTGAATTTTCGCACTACTTATTGCGAAAAAAAATTACCAGCTAAATAATTGTAGAAAACGATTTTCGATGAAACTGATACTATTTACAATTTTTTTTTCCTTTTTTTTATTGTTTATTAAAAAAAAAATCGAATGGTGAAACATTTTCTTACCGAATATTTGCCAATTCGTGCGCCAATAGATACGGCACCCATAAGTGCACAAATTCCACCACAGCAGTGTACAATACCGGAGCCGGCAAAGTCCACATAGCTAACTACCTTTGTTTGATCAAAAAAGGCTGTACCATTTTGATTATAAGCAACCCGTGCCATCGATTCAATCCCGTGGTTTCCGGCCAACCAACCAGTACCCGACCAGGTCCAGTGAGTCACGACTGGATAAATGAAGCCGGTTATGAACATAGAGTACATCAAATAGGCGCCAAATTGGGTTCGCTCGGCAACTGCACCGGAAACAATGGTCGATGCCGTTGCCGCAAATACAAATTGGAAAAACCACTCGGAGAAAAATCCGCTATTGTGGTTGGCATAAATTCTGAAAAAACCGGATAAAAATCTTTTTCCTCAATTTTCTCGGAAACACAGCGTTTCCGGTCAAATGAGGTCAGACTTACGAAAAGAAATATTTGTAGCCAATGAACTTGTTTGCCGGTTGATCACCATAGACGTCGCCATATGCGAATGCGTATCCAATCGCCCAATAAATAATCGCTCCTAGAACTTTTAGAATATTTTAACGTTTAGTCCTTATTAAATTGACACATGTCTAGCATACGCCTAGTAAAAAAATTGTATTTTTTACAACTTTTCTCAAAAAAATAACCATAATTTTACGTTTTCTCATGGTACATGGTGGCCTGGGAATCATGATTGTTGTAAAGTTTAAATTAGATTTGCTGTCAATTTTTACAGCATAATTGTAATTTTGATTTCGATGACGGTGGTTAATGCGAGAATGCATTTTTTTTTGGAAAAATGTCGGCTTTTATAGTATAAAGTCTATCTTTAACCCACAAAAACAATTTGTGTAACTTTGTGCTTAATATTAGCTTTTCAGTCAACGGATATTGATTTTTTTGCGTAGGTTGGAGATTTCAAACAGCTCTCTAGGGGGCCCTGGTGGCCCAAATCAAGTTCTGAATAGTCAGATCGACGTAGTTTGACGAGCTCTACAACTTGGCTTTACCAGTTTTTTTTTGATTTATTGCGAATTAATGTGATTTTTTTAAGTGCGTGTTTATTTACACGCATTTTCTTCCTACGGGTTCCCAAAAACTCCTTCCCCCTAAGAGTTAAAAAAACTAGATTTAAACTGTTTGCCTCAACTGTTTTTCTGATTCCGGTTTGATTTTGATCGACATTGAGAAACATCAAATTTTCTGAATTTTTGTCATGAATTGAACTTGTACGTAGTTAATGACAGTAACTAAGACTAAATCGACCAGAAAAACATCTAAACATATTACTAATATAAATTTTCCTAATTTGCTATAATTTTTTTAAACAACTCCTATGGCTGGTCCTTAAGTAAGTAAAAAGTGTCAGGAGTGACAAACAGGTTCGACAAAACATGAGACACACCCTTTCTTGGCGTCCCCCATAAGTTGATGGAAACTATACTTTTCTATGAAAATTTTATAATTTTGATTAACAATTTATATTTTGCGGCTTTAAATTGCCCAAAAACTGTAATAATCAATTGTTTATCACTCAAAACTTCAGTAATTTATTTGCGTAAAAACTCACCAAATCTTGGCGAGTAGCAAATTAGACAAGAGTGCCGGAAGACCCGATTTCCGCGAAGAATTAATGCGACTTAATTTTATGGCAAGAAATTCCTCTCTTTTTCCGAAACATACGGCATTATGGTACCAATAAAACTAGTACATACTATGTGTAGCCAAAAGACAAATTTCTGAGTTTTATTTTCAACAAATGCCATTTTTGAACGTAAATCGTTTTTGATTCTCGAAAATACCGCCCTTATTGGGGTGAATTGTCAGTAAGTGTCCATTTTCGACTGTTTTGCTGACATTTTTTCCCAACAGCGTCAGTATTGAGCGTAATGACTGTCTAAAAAGATGACACTCAAAACTTACACATGTCTAAAGCATTTTTTATGAGGATATTGACAACATTTTTCGACCGTACAGCACCAGCTTCCAAGAATGCAAATCCAGCTTGCATGAATAAGACAAGAGCTCCCATGAACAGTAGAAAAAACTAGAAAATGACATTATTAATGAGAAGTAAATTATATCATACGCTACGTATGATACGCAGACTGTGTGCGCACACTGTGCGCAGCAAATCCACGACTGTCGTGCCGAGTTTTTTTGGAGTAACGCCTACACGGTGCGCATTTATTCGGCCGTTTGTAGATTTTTTTTTGTTCGCACCCTGTGTATAAAAATCAAATACGAAGAGAATTTGTTTTTTTTTTATATACCCTTTAATAATATTAATACTTTAAAAAATACTTTTAGTAGTAGTTACGCCATAGTAGGTCTAAAACGGATATCTATGGCCTGGTCTGAGCATGAAACTGGTAAGAACTGCGAGTGGTTATCTTACAAGTCGCTCGATCTTATCAGTTACTGGCGCAGACCAGTCCATAGATACGCTCTAAAACCGGGTTGCCATAAAACATATTAACCTTGAACGCTAATGTCATGAGTAACTTTTATAGATTTCCTAGTAATAAAATTACGTAATCTAGCATCAGGTAAAACAGTTTATCAGCACAATCGTGCCTCGCAAAATGTAGGTCATAAAACCGGAATATTTTTTTTTAAATATGAAGACAACATACTCGTGCTCGATACCGAGTAATTCGAATATAAAAAATATCTGAATATCGTTATATTATACTCTAGAATCATTTTGGCTGGTTATTGGGCATATTTTGAGTATCTTTGAAGATATTTCGGTCGATATTTTCTGTAGCAACACAATTTGTATTTTTGAAGACTGTAAATATCATATATTCATTAAAGACTCCAAAAAAAGTTTAACATTAAAATAATTACGATTTATAATTTAAAAAATGATGCAACTTTGGAAAAATAAAATTTATTGTGCTCTTATCTTCCCGACGGTGCATTATCCTTCCATTTTTTGAAAAATTTGATGGAAAGATAACTTCGCAGGGGGTGTATAACATATGTCACCTCCCGCTAAAATACTGGTTAACCACCTGTCTACGGAACTTAACAAAACGCTGAGGGATAAAATGTGTCAAGTTCAAGGAATTTTTTTAAGTTCTGGGAAATGATTTGGAAAATTGTTCAGTTTAAATTGTTCAGATAAGAAACAGACAAAAGTGTTAAGTTCCAGGCATTCAGACTTTTTTCTAGATTTTGTTAAGTTCCGGGCATTTTGTCACGTTTAGGGGTGTGAAGTTCCTTAGACAGGCGGTGTATTCAATACACCGGGTGCGCAGTTATCAGGCAGGTTTTGCGACACAAAAATCTGCCCGATAATTGCGTAGGGTGCTTAATAACTGCGCAGGGCGTAGGCGGAATAGGGGGAAAAGATGAAAAGATTTGAAAAACAGCCTGATAACAGCACGAGCGGGGAATTTTGTAGGGAAATTTTGTAAGGTGCCCGATAACTGAGCAGGTTGCTTGATAACTGCGGGCCAACCTACCTAATAAGTGGATGCCGGATAACTACGCACCCAGTGTATTAAGTAAGTTGCGCACGACTTTGAGAAATAAATTTGTCCCAAGTTGGGACTCCCACCTAGTCACTAACGACCTAAGAGGCGATACGCAATCGACTCAAATAATTTCCGGAATGACCTTGCCAAGACCCTTTTTGCTGGTCTAGTAGAAACAATTAACCGGTTGGTTTCTATGAACCAACCATCTTCTTGTCTAAACTTGTGCGGTTTATGGTTTTTTTTCTGAGCAATATTAGAATAATCACNTTTCTCCCTACGGGTTCCCAAAAACTCCTTCCCCTAAGAGTAAAAAAAAAAACTAGATTTAAACTGTTTGCCTCAACTGTCTTTCTGATTCCGGTTTGATTTTGATCGACATTGAGAAACATCAAATTTTCTGAATTTTTGTCATGAATTGAACTTGTACGTAGTTAATGACAGTTACTAAGACTAAATCGACCTGAAAAACATCTAAACATATTACTGATATAAATTTTCCTAATTTGCTATAATTTTTTTTTAAACAACTCCTATGGCTGGTCCTTAAGTAAGTAAAAAGTGTCAGGAGTGACAAACAGATGCTATGAAAACTATGAAAACTATGAAAACTATGAAAACTATGAAAATTTTATAATTTTGATTAACAATTTATATTTTGCGGCTTTAAATCGCACAAAAACTGTAATAATCAATTGTTTATCACTCAAAACTTCAGTAATTTATTTGCGTAAAACTCACCAAATCATGGCGAGTAGCAAATTAGACAAGAGTACCGGAAGACCCGATTTCCGCGAGGAATTAATGCGACTTAATTTTATGGCAAGAAATTTCTCTTTTTTTCCCGAAACATACGGCAGTATGGTACCAATAAAACTTTTACATACTAGCCAAAAATATTTCCGAGTTTTATGTTCCAGAAAAGCCATTTTTTGAACGCAAATTGTTTTTGATTCTTGAAAGTACCGTCCTTATTGGGGTTAATTGTCATTAAGTGTCCATTTTCGACTGTTTTTCTGACATTTTTTTCCCAAAAGGCGTCCGTATTTAGCGTAATGACTGTATAAAAAGATGATACTCAAAACTTACACATGTCTAAAGCATTTTTGATGAGGATATTGACAACATTTTTTGATCGTACAGCACCAGCTTCCAAGAATGCAAATCCAGCTTGCATGAATAAGACAAGAGCTCCCATGAACAACAGAAAAAACTAAAAAATGAGATTACTAATGATATGAAAATATATACTATATCATACGCTACGTATGATACGCAGACTGTGTGCGTACACTGTGTGCGCAGCAAATCCACGACTGTTGGCCGAGTTTTTTTTCTAGGAGTAATGCCTACACGGTGTGAATTTAACCGGCTGTTTGTAGATTTTTTCTGTTCGCACCCTGTGTATAAAAATCAAATACGAAGTGAATTTGTTTTTATGTATCTTTATTAGTCCCCAGTCCCTTATGGGCCGGCCCCTTATGGGCCATGTAACCCTTATGGGCCGCGATTTTTTCGATTTGATAAAGTAACCCTTATGGGCCACAATTTTTAACAACCTGTAAAAATTAGCCATTTTGTTAAAGTTGTCCCAAATTAACCCTATTACGGGCGCGAATCCCATTACGGCCGTTTTTTCGAGATATCAAAACGGTCGTCCATGAATGATTTTTTGGCAAATATACTGAAAACTCGTTTTAAAGCAAATAAATAAATAAATTAATTTTTACTAAAGTTAATATGTGTTTTTTTTTCAAAAAATGGCAATGTAACCCTTATGGGCCGCCTTTTTGGAGCCCTAGAGGTGGCCCATAAGGCACTGGGGACTGTAATACAGGGCGAGGTAATAGATGCTAAGCCGTTTTTTGGTGACTTATATTCGCTCATCGCACTCGCGAACCAAAAACGGCTTAGCATCTACACCACCTACCTACGTAAGTTAACAAAATTCACGTCAGTTAACAAAATCCACGTAAGTTAACACCCTTTTTTTCCAAAAGTTTTGTTAACTTACGTAGGTAGGTGGTGTATATGACCCCACCCTGTACTTTAAAAAGTACTTTTATTAGTAGTTACGTCATAGTAGGTCTAAAACGGATATATATCGACTGGTCTGCGCATAAAACTGCTAAGATCGAGCGACTGGTAAAAATTGCGAGTGGTTATCTTACCAGTCGCTCGATCTTATCAGTTACTGGCGCAGACCAGTCGATAGATACGCTCTAAAACCGGGTTGCCATAAAACATATTAACCTTGAACGCTAATGTCATGAGTAACTTTTATAGATTTCCTAGTAATAAAATTACGTAATCAAGCATCAGGTAAAACAGTTTATCAGCACAATCGTGCCTCGCAAAATGTAGGTCATAAAACCGAAATATTTTTTTTAATATGAAGACAACATACTCGTGCTCCATACAGAGTAATTCGAATAAGATCGATTAAGGCTGAATTTGGGACGCAATTAGCGAAATAAAAAAAAGGCGGCCATGGAAAAGGTCACCTCATTTTACATTGACATGATTGGTTAGAGGTAAACCAAATTAAATGTTCGCGTATTGAAAATTACGTCTACCTCTTCCAAGGTCGCCTCTTTTTTTTATTTCGCTAATTGCGTCCCAAATTCAGCCTTAATCGATTTTATAAAAAAATATCTGAATATCGTTATATTATACTCTAGAATCATTTCGGCTGGTTATTGGGCATATTTTGAGTATCGTTGAAAATATTTCGGTCGATATTTTCTGTAGAAACACAATTTGTATTTTTGAAGACTGTTAAAATCATATATTCATTAAAGACTCCAGAAAAAGTTTCACATTAAAATAATTACGATTTATAATTAAAAAAATGATGGAAAAATAAAATTTATTATAACATATGTCACCTCCCGCTAAAATACTGGTTAACCACCTGTCTACGGAACTTAACAAAACGCTGAGGGATAAAATGTGCCAAGTTCAAGGAATTTTTTTAAGTTCTGGGAGATGATTTGGAAAATTGTTCAGTTTAAATTGTTCAGATAAGAAACAGACAAAAGTGTTTAGTTCCAGGCATTTAGACTTTTTTCTAGATTTTGTTAAGTTCCGGGCATTTTGTTACGTTTAGGGGTGTGAAGTTCCTTAGACAGGCGGTGTATGTCAGGCGGATGACAGGCAGTTATCAGGCAGGTTTTTGTGTTGCGACAAAACTGCGTAGGGTGCTTAATAACTGCGCAGGGCGTAGGCGGAATAGGGGGAAAAGATGAAAAGATTAAAAAAAAACTGCCTGATAACAGCACGAGCGGGGAATTTTGTAGAGAAATTTCGTAAGGTGCCCGATAACTGCGCAGGGTGCCTGATAACTGCGAGCCAACCTACCTGATAAGTGGATGCCTGATAACTACGCACCCAGTGTATTAGGTAAGTTGCGCACGACTTTGAGAAATAAATTGGTCCCAAATTGGGACTCCCAACTAGTCACTAACGACCTAAGAGACGATACGGTCGCAATCGACTCAAATAATTTCCGGAATGACCTTGCCAAGACCCTTTTTGCTGGTCTAGTAGAAACAATTAACCGGCTGGTTTCTATGAACCAACCATCTTCTTGTCTAAACTTGTGCGGTTTATGGTTTTTTTCTGAGCAATATTAGAATAACCACAATTCAAAAGTCATGGTTAATATCAACAGGACTAATTACCGTCCAGACATTATCATAGTGTGGTACTTGACTGTTCAGCAACAAAAGGTCGCAGTTAACCATAATATAAACCGTGATTATAAAGTGAAAATTGGATAATGACCTACTAGTCCACTACATAATATATAGCCCTTGTCGCACAGCGTCAAATAATAAATAAATTGACAGAGCATTTTACTATTCAAAGACATCAAACAACATTTTCGCAATTATGCCATTTAGTCATTAATAGTTTCCGAGTAATTTTGACCACCATAATTAATTATTTGAGTGTTTTTCCTTCCTCATACGACTTTTATTCACAGACTTTTTATGCACAACTTTACTGTAAAGTAGGACTTTTTATACACGACTTTACTGTAAAGTTGGATGTTTCAGGCGTTCCAGATATAATATCTGAGATATTCATTCAGAAACCAACTTCAATTAAGGACCGGTCAGTCATGTTGTGTACAAACTGAATCCGAAAACCAGTAAAGTCCATTTTTGTCACACATTTGATGTTTTTNATAATCACAATTCAAAAGTCATGGTTAATATCAACAGGACTAATTACCGTCCAGACATTATCATAGTGTGGTACTTGACTGTTCAGCAACAAAAGGTCGCAGTTAACCATAATATAAACTGTGCTTATAAAGTGAAAATTGGATAATGACCTACTAGTCCACTACGTGATATATAGCCCTTGTCTCACAGCGTCAAATAATAAATAAATTGACAGAGCATTTTACTAGGCAAAGACATCAAACAACATTTTCGCAATTATGCCATTTAGTCATTAATAGTTTCCGAGTAATTTTGACCACCATAATTAATTATTTGAGTGTTTTTCCTTCCTCATACGACTTTTATTCACAGACTTTTTATGCACAACTTTACTGTAAAGTTGGATGTTTCAGGCGTTCTAGATATAATATCTGAGATATTCATTCAGAAACCAACTTCAATTAAGTATAAAAATTAGCAGAAATGGGGTTGAAGTTTTTTTTTTGAAGTTTGTTTTACATGTCTGGTCCCGGATTCTTTTTTTTATTCATATAAATTTCTCTTGTACAAGGCCAAGTCTACTCATCATCTAGCCTTAATTTATGAACAATTTCTCAACGGCGCGCATTATTTGCGCGCCGCTCTTTCTTATTTACGCTTAATTACGCATCAGCTGTTTATTTACCCCGCTTCACAAGAAACACTTTTCTCAGATCTCGCTTCAAAAGAGATCCGTTTCTCTATTCGACGATCGACGATGTTAATACCTAGAGCTCTTTGTCTAAGCTTACTTTACGTTTTTTTTAATAAATGTTGGCCAACAGAATGATAATTCTTGCGATAACGCTCGGCAACTGCCCGCTTGCGAGTTTGAACTTGTTTCGAAAGTTCGTAAACTGGGCAGCCGAATTGAAGCGAGCGCATCGAGAGGCCAGCCAAGCACGTCACACTTTTATTTTCGAGTCCAAGGGGACAGTCAGGCACAGTTCATTATTTTTCGGACCTATGCCGACCTATGAAAAAAGTTCATGATTGGCCTTGGAAAGTTCAATGAATTGTGTATGCGTTGCAAAAGTAAAATGAGTCAATTTCAGTTGAAACTTTCGCTGACTTTTGACTAAATTTCATGATTGATTGTGAAACACTGCTCATAAAACAATACGACGGCAAAGTTGTAGTTGATCCATTTTTTTAAGATACCGACAAAATAGACCGTGCGACCTTTTCTATGTAATCACTACAGTAGTGATCGCTAGTCTAGCGACCTTCCCCATGTAAACACGAAGCAGACCCTATTTGGCGACCCGTGTACCTGAAAGCATGGAATGTGAAAGGGTCTCAGAAAGACTTAATTTAATCTTTCTGACCCCCTTACACATTCGATGCTTTCAGTTACAGGGGTCGCCAAATAGGGTCGGCTTCGTGTTTAGAAAGGGAAGGTTCTTATATGGCGATCAGACCCTTATTTGGTGAACACATGATAATGCTATTTAGTGTTTTTACTTTACGTAAGCTTGTATGTAAAATTAAAAATCAAAATTATCGTTTAATTCAAGTTAAAAATTAAATTAATTACAATCGTAAGCGGGTCAAAAACCAGAAAAAGAGTATAAAAAAACAATATTAAAGTTAGGATCCTTATTCCGACAAATTATGTTTGTCTCCGGCGAAAGCGACCCTTAATTGGAGGCAAGAATCCTAGGCGATAGCGACCCTTGTTTGAGAAGCTGTTAGTTTGAAGCTATTAATTTATGTTATCTTTTGAAACTTATGTTATCTTTGAAACATATCCTGTTCAAGGCTCGGCACGAATGGCTTTTGGCACAAATTTTTGAAAGCCAAGCCAAACCAAGCCAAAATTTTTCGAGAGAAGAAAAAAGCCAACCCAAGCCGAGCCAAAATTTTCAAGAGGAGAAAAAGCCAAGCCAAGGCAAGCCAATGAAAATGCCTGGCTTTGACGAGCCCTGATTCTGTTATCAAACAGGCTGAATACTTCCAAAAAGTCAGTAATGTTGTCATTTTTTTATTCTTTTTTTCGTGAAATATGATTTTATATTGTGATCAAAGATGTCTCTGGGACGTAATTAATGAGCAAGCTCAGTATTAACGGTCTCTTTTTAGTCAGATTAGTTTAAGTTTGATATATGAGAGTGAGAAAACGTTCTAAACATTACGATAAGTTTTTGAAGCGTTAAAGCGGATAACAAATGTTACAACCGTAGATGTAAATGTCACCAGACTTACGACTACAGTCTTTACTCCCATTATGGCCGTTTTCAGTTCTCGAAATAAGCGGCCGTAATGTGAGTAAGGACAGTACACCAAAGTCAAAAGTACAGGAAATTTTGGGCGAAAGGCCGGAAAACTGTTATTACTAAAAAAAACTTGAGTTGACAATGTAACTTGACAAATCAACTTGACATAAAACATAAACATAAAACATAAATATAAGCCAATTAGGAATACATAGAACGTTCTAGAACTGTGTTTGCTCGCGTAAATACCGTGCGAGTTTCATGAAAATCAGCTGCGCGTTTCTAGAATAGACCAATTTTCTTTTTCATTTTCTCTCCACTTTCTTAGTACTCCATTATATAAAAAACTTGCCCTCTTCTAGAAACGCGCTGCTTATTTTCATGAAACTCAAACGGTAGAAAGGGTTAGGACTTTTTAGGACTTTTTTTTAAGGACTGAAATAATCAAACGTCGTTTTTGTACGATAATAATCTCGATTGAGTTTTTTATCCTTTAAATTTTCACATATACGGTCACCTATACTAAAGAAGTAAGAGCAATATTTGATGACATTGATTTTTATAGTGTTCAGCCTACATTAAATTGAATGTACCTGGTTAAGATTGTCGACATTATCTAATCGCCATTTCTCTAAATTATGATAAGACTCTTCTAGTTCTGTCAAATTCGCCATTTTTTCTTCGATTTGCGAATATTTTCGGTACGGTGTTATGGCGGTTATTTCGGAGCGCTATAAAACATAAAATCAGACGAAGAGCGACAGAAGACAGTTATACAGTTTATAAACCATTTGGTTCACTGACAGTTCTTTTTGCGTACAGCTTAAATATCAATCTTAAAAATATTATGTTTTTTTTCATTTATTGGTCGTAAAGCATGACTTAAATTAAAGAAAAAATTGTCTGGCAGACCATAAACATAATTACTGATGTCGACATTATTCGATATTTACAGTCAAAAATGGTTTCAATATCGTAATTGGTTCAGTATCTGATTACAAATTATTGTATATAAAGATCAATTATATTAATAATATATTAATTTTTAATTATTTTATATAAATTATTACTATTATACTAAAAAAATATATCCAACATTCATCCTATATTGTCCTACATTATGAGATTTCATAATCCGTTTTATTATGTTGCTATTATGTATGTTTATTTACTTGCAAATTGCGTAAATAATTGTCTTCCTGCAAATTACGAATATAATTGCAACCCAAAAATGCAAATTATACGTTTAATTTGCGGAACATATCAGTTGTTAGCCGATTGTTTATTTTACGATAAAATGTCTTGAAATATATTCTAGAATTCCATGTTTTTATTGTATCGTAAAATCGTATCATGACGGCGCAGGTGGTGTATATAATATATAATTTTTATACAGGATAAATAGGCGTATATACGCGTATTCAAATTTTAGACGTGAGTTTGCATGGGTAAAATTCAGGGTTTATTTTTGTTTGATCTGATGAGCATGTAAAAGTCAAAACAGTGAAATTTTTTATACATGTCGAAAGAAAAGCTTATACTGTATAAGTTATATAGCATAGATTTGGCGTCTTATACATCGCTGATTTCCTGCTTATTACGTAATATACCTTCTTGGGTACTAGTAAAACTTTTGTCTACTTTACACTCTGTTCGGACATCATAATGCCAAAATTTCATGACCTAAAATATGATGAGGGTAAACGGAAATTATTATTTTGCACAAAAGTTAGCCACTGAATCCTTAAAATTGCGAATTCTAAGAAATAATGTGACCTTCTATTGTTACCAATGATCCTGTTTTTAGTTATAATTTTATTGGTACAAATGCTGCATTTGGTACTGCAAGACGGCTTCTGTAAAAAACAAGTTCCCTGACGCCCGCTGTGCCCAATTCGCAGTAGAGACGCTCGGATGCACCAATGGGATACAAGTACTTTATTTGTTATATTAAATAATGACTAACATTAATTCTCAGGGGAAAGGACTTTTTGATAACCCGTAGTGGGAAATTGTGTGCACGTATGCACACACTTTAAATTCACAATAATTCTGGTAAAACTGGTAAAGCCAAGTTGTAGAGCTCGTCAAACTACGTCGATCTGATTATTCAGAACTTGATTTGGGCCACCAGGGCCCCCTAGAGAGCTGTTTGAAATATCCAACCTACGCAAAAAATTCCGCCAATGGAATTTTCTCCAAAACTTGAGGGGGCAGCAATATCAATTCTGACCTACGGGGCCTCCTTATGCATTAAATCGACGAAAAAACAAGTCGTGTGCATATATGCACAAGCTTCCCCCTGCGAGTTAAATTTGATTATTTCAGTGCCGTGAAATTGATATAAAGTAACAAACCGATTGATAAAACTGGCGTCTCTTTTTGGCTCGTTTTTCTCGTACTAAACGGCAAATTTCGCACAATGAGCGATCATCGTTACTCATGTGCTGCATTATGTCATTACTTTTGAATGTCCCAGATGGATACAGGGTTCGCCATTGGTGAAATTCCACGTAGGCTGTATCATTAGAATCAAGATAATCTAAATAACCCACAAGAGACGCCGGCGTCGCAAACAGTTCAGCGTGAATAAATGAATTTGGCGGCGCAATAGCTTTAACCATGGTTTAACATTTTCGAAAATTAGTAACAATTTTAGAAATCTGCATCAAAATATATACAAATGTAAAGTAGTTTGTGTAAGACCAATTCAACACGGTTGTCTAGTAATATTAATACTAAAGGCTTGACGAGTTGAAATCGCCCTTCGTGTAGATTAAAGAAATAAATGATTAGAATTATACTAGAATTATTTCACTACTATTACTACACTGTTTCTATTTAATTCATTAATTCTAGTCATTTTTAACCTACACGAACGGCGATTTCAACTCGTCAAGGCCTTATTTTCAACCATAGCTCTTACGTCATCAATATGCGGCCCAAACACAACAGGGACCAAACGTTGATTGAAAGCGTTGCGCCAGAATTTCTCACTGATATAATCATCGCAATAGTACGCATTTTCAAAGGCCAAATAGAATTTCAGTTTCCGGACCGGAAATTCACCGTCGTCGCTACTAATTTGTGGACTATTCCGGAACTGATGTTTCGTGCGTTTTCCAAAGCAACTGCCTTCCGTATAAAGCTGTAATAATATTGTTAATTTGGATGATCATGTAAATTTACGCGAAAACCTCACTGAGAACATTTTGACTTAATTTTTAACTCACAGGGGGAAGTGCGTGTAAATAGACACGCAACTGGTTTTTTTGTCGATTTAATATGGAGGCATATGGAGGCCCCGTAGGGCAAAACGGGTATTGGTGACCCCCCCTCAACTTTTCGAGAAAATTCGATTGACGGTGTTATTTTTTGCGTAGGTTGGAGATTTCAAACAGGTCTCTAGTGGGCCCTGGTGGCCCAAATCAATTTCTGAATAGTCAGATCGACGTAGTTTGACGAGCTCTACCATTTGGCTTTACCGGTTTTTTTTTTGAATTATTGCGAATTAGTGTGTTTTTTTAAGTGCGTGTTTATTCACACGCATTTTCCCCCTACGGGTTCCCAAAAACTCCTTCCCCGTAAGAGTTAAAGCATAAAAACCTTTAGACCGCTCTGAATCAAACTTAACCCATAAAGAAATCGCCTGCTCGCACCCGATGTTTGGTTACAATTTGAAACAAACCACGCCGTACTGCACCCTGAGATTTACTGATTGTTTTTAAGTAGCACTATGTCATGCGTCTAAGGGTTATTCTGACTCAACATAAGGGTAATTTTTGCTCGGTTAGGCGCAACATAGATAATTTGCACGCGTCAAGACTCATTGCGTCAAAATCTGCCAAGATAAAATATTTTGCCTAGATAACATAAAATGGGTACCACACGACTGGTCGGCGGTCTTTATTGGTACCAAACGGCGACTGGTACATTAAAGCGACTGGTACCCGATTCCAGTCGAATTTGGTACCAGTCACTGTAGTGTACCAGTAGAGACCGCCGACCGTAAAATTTTGGTACCAGTTTTTTGAGCGGGTAAAATCGGCACATGCGGGTAATTTCGCTGTCAGTTTAGGTATTATCTGTTACACCATCTGGCACTATTTATTTTGTGGTACAATTTATCGACTGGTACAAACTACCAGATGCAATGTGGTACCAGTTGAGATTGGGTACCAGTTCAGTGTAATTTATTCATCTATTGTAGATGATTAATAAATATGAGTCCAGTCGAATTTGGTACCAGTCGAGTTTTGTACCAATGCAGACCGCCGACCACTCGTGTGATACCCCATAAAATACTAAAATATTTTTATCTGGCTCGGCTCTGTTGGTCTTTGTTGTTTTTTCGGTTTACCAAGGCGCGCCGCGCGCAGATTTTTTCGAGATACTTTTTTTTCAAGCGAAGACGTTTTTCATTTTTCGACGTGAAATATTTCAGTAAGTACCATTTCGGTAAACTTCCGAGACCTATTCTGCTTCAAATTAAAGTTACTTTGTTAAAAAAAAAAAAAATTCGAAAACAAAAAAAAATTTTGAACGATTATTTTGTGGCATGATAATATAAAGTTTATTTGCATTTTGATTTCCATTTTTTAGCAAAAAATCAGTAAACCTTTTTATATGAAACTGAGGTAGTAAATTTTGCCTGCAATAAATCGTGTAGATAATCCTCATCACTTTGCATTAGCTCACCTGTATGGGGATCAAATCTGGCTTGCTGAATACAACTTTCTAACTACAGGTTCAGTTCAGAGTCGAGACATGTGTCAAAAACGTATCGTATAATTTAGAGGAAAAACGTTTTTTTAACTCTCAGGGAGAAGGAGTTGTTGGGAACCCGTAGGGAGAAAATGTGTGTGAATAAACATGCATTTAAAAAATTCACAATAATTCAAAAAAAACTGGTAAAGCCAAGTTGTAGAGTTCGTCAAACTACGTCGATCTGACTATTGAGAAATTGATTTGGGCCACCAGGGCCCCTAGAGAGGTCGTCAATCGAATTTTCTCGAAAAGTTGAGGGGGTCAGCAATACCCGTTTTGCTACGCGGCACCCATATGCCTTGAATCCACGGAGAAAACAAGTTACGTGTCTATATACACGCACTTCCCCCTGGGAGTTAATACAGCGCTTACAAAAGCTTTTGTTCGAGTAGTTCTGAACCTCTTCTATATCACCAAAGTATCGGACAATATCGGAATCTCGACGGTATGTATTTGTCAAGTTAAAGACTGAATCTAGTGTTTTTCCGATGCGTTTTGGTTGTAATGCGCCTTTGATAGCAGACTCCTTGTTTTGAAATATCCAAAATTGACTTAGATTTCGAGTTCTCAAATCCGGAAACGAGTCTGCGGAGTCATTCCCACAATTGTACTATATTATAGAAGAATTGCGCAATTAAATTTATCGCATTGATTTTTAAACGCGATTTTTAAAAAAATAATGTTACCACTTTTTGGTAACGTTATTTGACAGCGCGTCTGAGTCCTACGTGGCCTATCATTGGTAATTTTTATAGCTCAATGAAGCTCAAAGAAAGAAATAGCTTCAAAAGGACGAATGGCAGGCCACATAGGCCTCAGACGCACTGTAAAGCAACGTTGCCAAAAAGTGGTAACATTATTTATTTTTTTTTTCCGCGTTCGAAAATCACTGCGATACAATAATTTTCATACCATTTTTAAATACTGCTGGAATGGACCATTACTGATAACAATAGCATCGGCCAAGAGCTCTTGGTTCCTTTTAACTGTCAGATGACAAGGACCACAATGACGTTGTGTACCGTCCAGTGTTATATTTTTGTCGTCGTAAACGCGCATTTTTCCATTATATTTGTACCAGTATAAGATCTCAATCGCCTCTTTATATTCATGTGAGGTAAGCAACCGAGTGGTCCAAATTTTGTTGATCCAAAAAATCCGCTCGTCAGGACTAAGTGGCTTTCACATTCGTTCGTTATATCTGTATTGATGGACGAATAGGGAGAATATGAAACTGGTAAACTTTTTGATAACAGTTTTTTGTCAATATTTATCCCAAAAATACCTTAGTTTATAAAAAAAGAGTCGAAATAAACAAACGTAAAACGGGCGTCTGTAAACTTTATTACAAGCAGCGCGGTGAGTTGTTTGCGTGGCTAAAGGACACTAGCCAATAGGAGGCGCCTATAAAAAAGCATGAGCCAATAGGCGCGCTTGTAATTCAGTTACAGACCTGCCGCGCCTACGGCGCCTACAACAACAAAACCTACCAGTTCCGGTTTCTGCCAATTCGACTATAGCCGTACTCAACATTATATTTTAATAAAGGTTAAATCAATTTTTAAATCTTATGTAGGGTTATATTATATATAAAACGTAGTAGGCCGAAAAGTATTGATACAGTCCTTACTTCCAATACGAACGTATTTGATTCTCGAAAATATAGCATTATAGGACCATCCGGGGTGATCAAAAAATCTAACCCCTGCCCTTAGCTGAACAAATAACTCGTGATATAGTGTATAATCTGCTTTAGCCGTCTTGGATGTTCGTATTTCTTTTACTTATATATGGGAGTTGTAAATGAGTATTACAGGTTGTTAAAAACATGAAAAATTTGGCATATTGACGGAAAAGGGCGCATTATCCAAAATATTTGATAATTACAAAATGTTATTAAAATGCGATTAAAGGCACACCTAAAACAGTGTGGATATAAAATTGTTTAATTGATCTTAAAATTAATTTATTTAGTATTTTATTATAAAGTGTTTTCTGAAATAATTGGAAGCCACCGTCCTGTACGTTGCTTAACAGTCATGCGCATATTGGGTAGCTAGCTACCCATTTTCAGTTTATTTCTAAATAAAAAAAGAACGGCTTGTGATAATAAAAAACGGACAACGGATTTGAAATCAAAAAAAAATTACGTTTTTATATTGTTTTTACGTTTGAGTCCGTGGAGGACGAGGGTTAAGATTTAAAATCACCCCAGTAAGAAAAGAAGAACAGGGCTTCAAAATAAAATAATAATCAAAAAAATGCGTTCATTGTTTGGCGCGCTAGAGCAAATTGGGTAGCTAGCTACCCCAGATGCGCATGACTGTTATAGTAAACTCGATGCGCATGAGTGTTAAGGACGGCTTCTTTTTGTGACATACACCGCCTGTCTACGTAACTTAACACCACGTAAGTTAACAAAATTGACGTAACTTAACAGTTTTTTCGCGGCAACTTTTCCGCCTACGCCCTACCTACGTAACTTAACAAAAATCACGTAACTTAACACCTTTTTTCCTAATGTTTTGTTAAGTGACATACATAAGTGGTACACCGTTGTATACTTTGGAAGGTGGTTTGGTATATTTCATTTTGTAAAAAAAATGATTTTTGGTGAAATTTGCATCGAACTTCCGAAAATATCCTAAACAAATTCATGTTTCTTAAGAAACAAAAATTTTGTTATGCTATAAAACCATTATGCTATAAAACCATGTCTTCTTAAGTTTTTTTTGGGGATACAGACCTTAGAACGCTATGCATTAACTACACCGCTGGGACGACTTATGCACAACTTTTTAAATCTCTATTTATCTCAATTTTTTGTAATTTGCTTATTTTTTATCGTAAAATATGATATCCTTGATATCACACATATTGGAAATTATCAAAAAAAATTTTATATCGAAATTTTATATTGAAATTTTATATTGAAATTTTATATTGAAATTTTATATTGAAATTTTATATTGAAATTTGAACAAAATCTAGAAAAAAGGGCCTAAATTGACGTAACTTAACAGTTTTGTCAATTTTGGACAAAAAAGCCTAAATTGACGTAACTTAACAGTTTTTAAAAAGTTTTCCAGCACTTTCGCCTACGCACTACCCATGTAACTTAACAAAATGGGCGTAACTTTAAGTTAATAACAAAAATCACGTAACTTAACACCTTTTTTTCCAAAATTTTGTTAAGTTACGTAGACAGGTGGTGTATTCCGTATTTATACGAGTAATGAAAACTATTTTATCAATACGTGGGTTTAGTGTTAAGGAGGGGACATAGGCGTTGTTTACAAACATGTCTCGTTGGAAAAGTTACTACAGCGACCGTAATTCGCAATGAATTCTATTCGTTTTTTTTATAAAATATTGAGAACGATTCAGGTAACAAATTGGTACAGGGCGAGGTAATATAGATGCTAAGCCGTTTTTGGTTCGCGAGTGCGCTGAGCGAGTATAAGTCATCAAAAAACGGCTTAGCATCNACCCCAGTAAGAAAAGAAGAACAGGGCTTCAAAATAAAATAATAATAAAAAAAAATCCGTTCATTGTTTGGCGCGCTAGAGCAAATTGGGTAGCTAGCTACCCCAGATGCGCATGACTGTTATAGTAAACTCAATGCGCATGAGTGTTAAGGACGGCTTATTTTTGTGACATATTTCGTATTTATACGAGTAATGAAAACTATTTTATCAACACGTGGGTTTAGTGTTAAAACATCCCTGTATTAAAAAAGTTTGTCTAAATTAACTAGTAAATGCAACTCGAATCTCTAAATGGTGCAAATTTTACCAAAATAACGCCACACACCAGTCCACATAACAGTTTTTGTACTTTTAATTCTCTCATCTTCTGCTGAAAACTAAGAAAGTACTAAATATGCTTTCAAATTATTCCCAAAAATATTGAAATTTTATATAAAACAAAAAATATGCATATCATTTATACTAGAGCTAAAATCTCACCGTTCGGAAAAAAAAAACAAATGAGTCAAATTTTGCATTAAACCCATTTGTTTTTTTTCCAAACGGTAAGATTTAGCTGACATTTTACGAAGTCTTGTTCGACAGAAATTAAATTATAAAACCGACATTTTTTTATTTGTTTGTCATTTGGCTTTTTATGGCAAATTAAAGTGTAGTGGTAAGCACTGTCTAGTCCAAGTCAAGCATTTTTTTTTAATTGGAGCAAATTTTTATACACAGGGTGAGGTAATATAGATGCTAAGCCGTTTTTTGGTGACTTATATTCGCTCAGCGCACTCGCAAACCAAAAACGGTTTAGCATCTGTATTACCTCACCCTGTAAAAACCTTTTTGAATATTATTATAAATCACATACACCAGGTGCGCCGTTATGTTTCACCCCGTTATGTTACAAATTTTCCCGTTCGTCCCGTTATGTTACAATGTTTTAGCAAAAATTTTTTGGCGTTTTTGCCTACGCGCTACGCCGTTATGTTACAATTTGTACAAATGAAGCGTATTTCGCAATAGTTTTAAGTTATTTGTACAAAAAAACACGTATTGCGCAATATTTTCTCCGTTCGTCCCGTTATGTTAGAATTTTTAATTTTTCAGCGTTTTCCAGCTAAATGGCCTACGCACTGGGCCGATATGTTACAATTTTCCGTTATGTTACACTTTTTTTGATTTGGTTTTGTAACATAACGGCGCATCTGGTGTAGCTTTGGTCATGTAACTGTTAAGACCAGGATTGTAAATTTGGGCAAATTTTGCGTTGGGTAGCTGTTGGGTTGGGGTCGTATTGAAACAATTGCGTTGGGTTCGGGGAAAATGAAAAATCTGCTTCGGAAGAAATTGATGGAGTAGAAGTTTAGATGGAATAGATCATAGATGCCAAAGTTCTGTTCTATATTTCAGAACAGAACAAAATTTTATTTTATAAAATTCTATTTTATAAAATTTTATTTTTTTTCGTTCTGACGTTCTTGACCGTTCGAACGCGTTCTGGAGCGTTCTCGTGATGGAAAATTTCCCAGAACGAATTTTTGAAGCTTTTTTTAAAATAGAACGAAAAAACGTTCTAAATGGTCGTTCTGTTCTGTCTCGTGATGGGAAAATGCCCCAGAACGGTGTTCTTGCGTTCTTTTGTTCTATTGCCATTTTGTTCTCAAGTTCTCAAGTTCTGCGAAAAAAAACAGAACTTTGGCATCTCTGGTATAGATAACAGTATACTGTACAGTATATTTACATTTATTACGTTAACTTGTGTAAACAATATATTTTTAGTACATTCTAGTACGTTGTTGTCTAACAAAAAGTCACCAAAAAATTAATCCATAACAAATAAGAGATATCAGTAAACAGAATTTGTCTGTCGATTTGATGTCAGGATCACTGGATGTGCCCAAGCCGCTTCAAGTACTCGGGTAAACATCCAATCCATCCCAAAATTCACATTCGGCTTTTTTGAAATCTTTCTGTAGTCTTATTATGCATTGTGTGTCGGCCCGGTTCGATTTTGAAATCGCACAATCGGTATCATCGGTATCTTCGGTATTATACCCAAAGTGCATTGTAGCGCCGTTTTCATCATCGGTGATTTGTGGCCACTCCGGAAGTGGCTCCTTTTCATAGATTTCGCTCAATTCCGCCGGGTAAACGGCGCCAGTTTCGTCATTTGGATTTCCGGTACGCGCAAAGTTGCCCCAATATCGATGGTAGTACCGTTCCATTTCCAAAAGCGGTTCTTCAACCAGCTCACCCTCAGCGGTACATGTTGCCATGTTCGGGAAAGCTTCCACAAACTTAATTTTTACATTCATTTGGTTTACTGATCTAAAACTACTGTTTTCCGGTACTGGAGTGAGAAGAAAGTGTCACCGAGAATATTTTGCTTGTAAGTTTGAAACAGTACTCGATCTTATCTATTGTAAGACCCGCGTCGAGCTCGGTGACAAACTGACGACCCACACCAGTACTACGGATTTATAACTCGATTAGAGGTTTCTTATTCGTGTTTTTTTGTTTGAACGGTACTATCTTAAAAGGTACCAAAAACAGTTTTTCTTGGGATCTTCAAAAAATTCTAGAACTCACTATATAAATTTCCATGCTCTACAATTTGGCCAAAACAGATTTTCACTTAAGGATGGTCATGACCCAAAACGCCCTGGAGGTCCTTAGGCTCTTTTGATACCTTTCACACGTTGTACCTTTTAAGAAAGTACCGTTTGAACGTCTTTTTCATTTAATTTTGTTTTGGTTGGAAAAAAAGTGCAAAGTCAAAAACGCTATGAAATTGTCAGAAAACATTTTTGATTTTTTAATTTGTTTCTTAAATTATTCGAAAATTAGTGTTTTTTCCTTTTCAAATTGAAAAAATAATAGTGAGCCAGGAACAAAATCTTTAAATGTTTTTTAAGAATTTTAAAGGACACCCTACTGTAAAGTTACCCTGAAGACTCTTTATGTTGATAGAAGTCAAATTAAATTTAAAAGAGACACTGGGTACTCACAGCGGTACAATTAAATTGTTTTTCGAGTTCAAAAGTGTAGCTTAAATCGGCGGCATGACAGGATAGGTATTCACAGCGTTCGTAACTCAGCCAGCCGTCCATTCGTTGCCCTTGTTGCCCAATCTTCGATATATCAATTGGAATCGGAGCCCGGAAGTGATACTTGTAGGCATTACCGCCTAATGAAATATGTTTTTAAATATAATTATTTAAAATAATGACTTATTTTATATGTTTTATATAACTTTATTATACGGCAAAAAAAATCCCCCTGGCTATGGTGTTCCTTAGTACGGGTCTCAACGTTTTTCAATTTGATTAAGGGATATCAAAACGACTCGTTTACATTTTTTAATCGAATCAAAAATTATTTGATGAGGTCAGCGGCTGAACCTCAGCTGTACAAAACTATTAAATAAAACAGAAGAGCTGTTTGAAATCTCCAACCTACGCAAAAAACACCCTCAATCGAATTTTCTCGAAAAGTTGAGGGGGGGTCACCAATACCCGTTTTTCCCTACGGGGCCTTAAATCGACGAAAAACAAGTTGCGTGTCTATTTACACGCACTTCCCCCTGGGAGTTAATAACCTTAAAACCTTAAACTCAATAAAGTTCATTATTAACGCTTTCACGCGTTTATCATTTTATTAGCATTATTGTAACCTGTATGACTTTTGAACCAGTTTAATTCTGGACATGTAAAGATCCATTCCGTCCCAGGCTCTTCTACTGTAACCCGGTCATCGTTCTCGGCACTTGAGCCACCGCATCCTTCAAGTAAACTTTTGCATACTTGCGGGACGGGGTTAAGAGGGTTCTTGCATATACCAGACAGCAAATCTTAATAATGTTTTTTACTTTGGGAAAAGCAAAATTGAGTGTTTTTATTAAATATACAGTCCCGGATCCCTTATGAGCTACCATGAGGGCTCCAAAAATGCGGCCCATCAGGGAGCAGCCCAAGGGATCTGGGACTGTACAAAATAATTTCGGCATTTTTAAGATTGAGTTTAAGAAAATTGTTTCCATAAAAGCTCAACTTTTTATCTGATAAAATTATTATAATATATTTTGTTTTTCGAAAGAAAGTTTAAAGACAGTCCCTACGCGCAATACGGACGCTATTTTCGAGAATAAAAAACGTCCATTGGGAGTAGAGACTGTACTACAGGGACCTTAAATGCATTTTCAAAACCACCACTCCTGTAGGTTTTGAAAATGCAGTTAAGGTCCCTGTAGTACAGTCCCTACTCCCAATATGAACGTTTTTGATACTCGAAAATAGAGTCCGTATTGGGAGTAGGGACTGTAGTTACTTTTAGGTCTAAACAAACAAGTATGGCCGGAAGCTAATCAATGATGTACCTAAATACGGCACACTCATGAATCTGTAGACTGAAAAAACACATTTCCATGGACCCTATAGACTTTTTTATAATAAGGATCGTACATCGTAATCTAAAAAGCACCAAACAGTATGGTTCTTACCTATGCCGCATAACTTTTCTTCGCATTCTTCTTGCGTCCAACCAAACGTGTTTTGATTTGGTGTGGATTGATCTTGCTCACAGAGCGGCGGATATTTCGCCAAAACGGCCGCCGCTTTTTCACGATCGAGAAGCAAAAGCGTCATAGCCGCCTTGTACATAAGACCGCTGATAGGCGCACCCCAAATGGCACGGATGAATATTTCCGTTTCGTGCTCAACGGTGCCAGAAATGATTTGAATTGATTGGTCGTAATCGCCATCCATCAACATGGCATAGGGTTGTCGGTGGAAAAGATAATTGTCAATTACCGGCGAAAAGGGCATAGCAGCTAATAGTGCTTGAGAAGAGACCAAAGTAGGCATGGCACTTTAAAAGGGTGTTAAAGCATTTTTTTACCAAGATATTGTTTTAGTCGGTTTACTGATGGCATCACTTTTAACTACAAGGGGAAATTCGTCAAAATTGGTATAAGGCACTTTATATTGCGTTATAATTGTAGAAAAATAATGATAATAATCCCGAAAGGAGCCATTAGTTGATAATGGCATAGTAGCAATTTCCTTGCAATTAACGCAAACTGCAATAAATTAATTATGTCATTATCAAACAACGTTGATTCTTTTGCTGCTATGCCATAATGATATGGCATGATGCTTTCCTGGCGGGAGGCATTAGTTGATTATGACATAGTAGCAATTTCCTTGCAATCAACGCAAACTGCAATAAATTAATCATGTCATTTTTAAACAGCGTTGATTCTATTGCTGCTATGTCATAATAACCATTATTTTGATGTAAATAAGGACTTGTTTTATTAGGGAGCAAGGCCTACTTGGGGTTGCCACAACCCCCATAACCCAGGCAAAATGGTTTTAACACCCTAGCTGACGGTATCAACAATTTCTTCTTTAGTGAGTTTACGAAGACATTCGACGCCTTTTCCCCGACAATTCCCGGGCGCCAGTTCTTCAAATTGCATGTACTGTTTTTTGGCTTCCCACTGCTCTTTGAATGGAATTGTCTGTGGATTCGAGTGGATAATAACCCGATTAATCCTATCCGAACTTGGCTTATGTAACAAGTGCATGGTTGTTGACACAGCGCCGGCCGACTGGCCAAATACCATGATGCGGTTTGGATCACCTCCAAAATTTTCAATATTTTCCTTGACCCACTTAATTGCTTTTACCTGATCCAAAAATCCGAAGTTTGAATCTGAAAAGATAGGTATTAGTCGACAAAAAAATGTTACAGTCCCTCACCCAAATAGGTAACAACATCGTTCTGAAAATTTTGTTACTTATTTGGGTACTNCTATTAGGGTAGTTGGGTTTTCTAAGTCTAAAAATGACCTTTTCGATTTTATATATACATAGTACAGTAGCAGCTTGTATGTATGTAAAATGTATGTAAAACGAAAAACCCATTATAGTGTGAGTCTTGAATAAAAAATATTTATCGTTTCTCATAAAAAAATCTTGACATAAAAAAATTGTTACCTATTTGGGTAATTACGTCATTTGTTACCTATTTGGGTGTTGCCTATTTGGGTGAGGGACTGTTGATCATAGTTTTATTATGTGAAAGTGGGATCAACTTGTGATCAAATTGTCATCAACTTGTGATGAAATTGTGATAAAATTGTGATAAAATTGTGATAAAATTTCGATAAAATTTCGATAAAAATTGTGATAAAATTGTGATAAAATTGTGATAAAATTGTGATAAAATTGTGATAAAATTGTGGTAATGTTGGGAAAAAATTATGGCCAATAATCTTAAATGTTTTTTTAACTACCCAAAGCGTTTTTTGGGTTAATTACCACCCTTCAACACTGAATAGCAAGAGTACTAGCCTGTTTCTTGTCCAGATTCAATTTTGTCGAGTGACAAAAATCCAAATGCGCTTAGTCGATAGTTAACCGTTACGATTACCATATCCATACCGGGCGCAACATACCGCCCGTCATAAAGTGGGGAACTGCCGCCACCCCAGGCAAACGCGCCGCCATGAAACCAAATACCAACAGCCGTTTTTCGATTATCTTTGATTGTCGAAGTCGGCGTGAAAACGTTGAGGTAAAGGCAATCTTCTTCGATTTCGCCACACGGCTCGTGACACTTTTGGGCACACAGTGGGCTGAACTTTTTGGCGTCACGCACATGCAGCCAAGAATCTGGTTCCTCGGGCGCTTTCCAGCGAAGGTTAGCAACTGAAATTAACAATAAGATTTATTAACTTTTTAGCTTTTTCACTGATTTCAAATTAACTCTTGGGGATCACTGTGTGACGATCGTCACACAACGTCCTATGTGCCCTTATATGTCATCAAAACGGTTTTAAATAAAAAATCGCCAATAGACGGGTCAAACCAAATTTCATGGTCAAAATTTGGGAACAATTTTTGAGAAAAAATAGGGTTATTTCAGAGTTATTTTAACTCCTGCGCTCCCGATACGACACTATTTTCATTTGTTTGACTAGTCGACAAGAGTTATCCTCGGTCGGGGTGTTTGTTTTATAGATTTATTGGGGTAATTAGACACGGCCTGATCCTTTAGGTAGGTATATTATATACTGTTCTTATACACCGGGTGCGCCGTTATCAGGCAGGTTTCGCGACAAAATAAACCTGCCTAATAACTACGCAGGGCGGAATAGGGGAAAAAGATGCAAAAAAACTGCGGGAAATTGCGCAATAACAAATTGTAAAATTTCGTAGGGTGCCTAATAACTGCTCATATGTAAGTTTCAAACCGGGTGGTGCAGCATACGGAATGCCCAGAAATACAGTCGATTCATGTTTTGTATTTTTACGCGGTGGTAGAACTTCTTCATTTTCATCGTACTGGAATCCCTCGACTACCCCGTAATTTGTATTTACTTGATTTTCATCCAAAATAACAATCGGTTTGTCCTCGTCGGTGCTATCATCGGTAGTATCATCATCCTTACCTAAACCGAACCCAAGACCAAAACCTAAACCTAGAATTGCCAAAAGCGCCGCTTAATCAGGGTTTTGAATTTTTGAACATATTTTTGACTATTTTTTTTCTATTTCGGATCAGTCCTAAAATACGAATAATTCTGACGCTAGGTCAAAAAAGTTATAAAAACGGGTCAGTGGCGACAAATAAGGTGAAGGGTACTTTCGCGACCATTTTTGGTGGCGAAAAAAAACCCGTTTATGATTACTTTCGCAACCACACCATTTAGTCGCGAATTATTGGTCAAAACATGGTCGCAAAATGGTGTTTTAAACAAGGTTTAGCGACCATTTTTTTTTCTACTTAAAAACAGTGGTCGCGAAACCTTGTTTAAAACACCATATTTTGATCAACAATTCGCGAATGGTGTGGTCGCGAATGGTGTGGTCGCTAAAGTACTCATAAACGGGTTTTTTATACTCATAAACGCGAAAGTACCCCACTCCACAAATAAAGGTCAAAATAATTCATGTAAATATGACTACCTCTACGACACCTTGAATGTCTCTGTGACTAACTTATATCGCCCTTTAAGAGTTAAACGTTATAACGATAATTTACGTTGATAACGATAATCTGCTGAGAACATCTAGAAAAAAGTTAGAACCCTTCACAATGCCCCAGAACCATTTCCAGCCACGACTCATCGTAATATGTTACCAAATTGAAAAAAAGTACTTATTTTATCTGACTTACAAATGCTTACTCGCCTTCCAACTTTATCTTTTGAATATAAACAAATAATTATTTTAGCTTTAATTTTGGGCAGAGTTTGTTTGCCAAATGATATTACTGGTTTGGCCTCGGCAAAAAAATGCTTTGACGTGTGATTACTTATCGTGAATTTGTGGAATTAAAAAAAATGTCATCGACCAGATTCAGTTTACTTTGTGCTGCACAAATTGTGTAAAGCAATAGTGATAAGTTATCGAACAGAAATACTTTATATATATTTTTTTATTCATGTACAGTTAATTAAATTACAATTGTTAACAAAAAAAGTTTGTCAAGTGGATTAGACTGATAATCGAGGTTATGATGTTTTTTAGGTAGAAGAGAAACTCCCTGTAATTCTACAAAAATGATGTAGAACATCTGTAAAATAACGGCACATTTGAGGTCCTAATTGTTATTTTAACCTACATAACTTACAGTCCTTGATTCCCTAAGGGGCGCTTCCATAACGCCGTTTATCCCATAACGGCCGCTTTTTTCCTCCAAAAACGGCCGCTTTTTCCTCAAAAAACGACCGTTTACCACATAACGCCGCTTTTTTCGAGAACCGAAAACGGCCGTTATGGAATTAAGGACTGTACTAAAGATCATCGGACCCGTGAACGCTCCCCAAATAACATCGAATTTTTTTTTCAATTTTAGTGAAAAGATTTTTATAATACTATAGTCTATAGTCTAAAAATTATACGTTCCGAGTTTTTAAAGAAAATTTTAAAAAAGGTGTTGAGATAACTGGATAGGGACTGTATTCTCTAAATTTACTAATCTATAATTATTAATTACACTTTTTTTGGTTTTGTGTTTGCGTAAACCTTGGATTTTGCATCAGGGCTCGGCAGAATTGGCTCTTTTTTATGCTCGGTTCGGTTTATTTTGCGAGCCAATTGTGTCGAGCCCGAGACTGTTAGTACCCAAAGAGTTAAATATTATAAAAATAATCAAAATAAAGTTAATTAATTAAGATAGTCAGAAATAATCTTTAGAAAAATCTTATAATTTAAATACTATCTAGCGCCGTAACGAAAGGGGTTGACGTTAAGTGACATTTTGTCCCGAGGATATTCCAACCTTAAATTTTTCATAGCCCTAGCTTTGTATTAGTTGTGTACTGTATCGGAACAAACTTATCATAGGAGGTAATTGGTGGATGCCACTCATGTTCATACGATGCCTTCATTTTCTCTTCCGTTTCACGATTCCATAATAACTCATTCAGCGGAATTCGATTAGAAAAAACAACTGGAATGTTTAAAAGTACCTAAAATTGTTTCTATTTTACTGTCTTTTTGTCTCTATTGTAATAATAGACATATGTCCCTTTATTATGCCCGATACCCGCTGTGCCCATTATGCATATTTGCCAGTTGGTCTCTTTGGACCAACTTGTCAGCTGTTTCTTACAGCTATATAAGTTACGTGATTTATAATAATAAACAAGCAATTAATGACTATATTCGAGTATATGTGGCCTCCGACCGGCTAAGGGCTTCCTGCTTTCACTATAATAGTACTGTTATTTACAGGCACGTGATTTGTTGTTATTTTTTTTAAATAAGAGTCAAATTGATCAAATATACAGTACTTACTCTCAATACGGACGCTTTTGTGGAAAAGTGTCCCCAAAACAGTCGAAAATGGACCTTTTATGACAATTCACTCCAATACGGACGCTATTTTCTAGAATTAAAAACGTCCGTATTGGAAGTAAGGACTGTATAATTTTTCAACGCGATATAATTTCAAGTATCCATTTTTAACCCCCGAACAGGATTTTTAGCACATCCCTCAACACAAGGCTCGGCAAAAATAGGCTTTTTTGACCATCGAAAAAAAATTGGCTTGGCTTGGCTTTTTGTCCCTTCAAAAAAAAATTGACTTGGCCGTGTGCAAAAAGCCATTCGTGCCGAGCTCTGCCTGAACACGAATCTGGACGTTTGTCCAGATTTTTCATTTACATTCCTTGATTCCATAAGGGACAATTCCATTACGGCCGTTTATCCCATAACGGCCGCTTTTTTGCTCAAAAAAGTGATTATCCCATAACGGCCGTTTTTTATTAACGTATTAAAAATAATTCATATCAATTCAAGTGTCCGAAATTAACCATTATTATACAAGACTGGCACATAACTTATTAACCCAATGAGGGGCCTAATTCGATAACGAAGATTTACCCCCACAACGGCCCCCTTTTTCAAGAACCGAAAACGACCGTTATGGAATCAAGGACTGTACACTTTTCTGATGGTTCTTAATTTGCACAATTAGTAAATCGATGGTCCTGAATCGAATGGCTATACTTTTGGAAGCTCCGACCACTCTTGGACACCTTTGGTTTAATTTGACCACAAAACACACAACGGTTCAGAAATAGTTAACCGGGCGATGCATTATGTTATTTTTGCAGGCTAACAAGCCGTTTGCTAGTTAACTCGTAGGGGTAAGTGTTTGCATATATGCGCACGACTTGGTTTTTCGTCGATTTAAGGCATAAGGAGGCCCAGTAGGGCATAATTGGTATTGCTGACCCCCCTCAACTTTTCGAGAAAGTTCCATTGGCGGCATTTTTTGCGTAGGTTGGATATTTCAAACAGCTCTCTAGGGGGCCCTGGTAGCCCAAATCAATTTCTTAATAGTCAGCTCGACGTAGTTTGACGAGCTCTACAACTTGGCTTTACCCGTTTCACCAGAATTATTGTGAATTATTAAGTGTGTGCATAAGTGCACACAATTTCCTCCTACGGGTAATCAAAAAGTCCTTCCCCCTGAGAGTTAACAGTTTGAAAAAACATTGCAGACAATTATTACCGATAAATATCCAAAATGCATGGTTAATTGTTATACCTGCACAAAACCGCTCTTTAAAAATTGTAATAACAGTAGAAAACCGTGTATATTTTCTTTATAACTGCGGACATGTATTTAATCCGAGATAAGTTTTTAAATTAATCAAAATCCTTTTTGACGGCGCATACTATTTCCTAAATGGAATATTTGGCATTTGGCTAATGTTGTCACTTAAACAATTTGCCAATTGTATAATAAAATCAAATTGTCATTTAATGTATTTTTCCATCTTATGATTAAAATTATTTCCTTTCAGAATTTATAAGATTTGGGTCAAAAACCGCTTTTTCTGTTATTTGCTGAAATTCAGCAGTTTATATAATATAATTTATATAAACTAACATTCCGGTGTTTCAGACAAAACGTTTTATAAGAAAACGTTTTTGAATAATTTTCTCGAAAAATTAATTACAAACCAGCAGTTGGCGCAAAGAGCTAACACATCATATAACCGTCATACAGTCCTTACTCTCAATACGGACGATTGCTTCCAATACAGACGCTTTGTGTGAAAAAAAATATGTCCCCAAAACAGTCAAAAATGGACACTTTTTGACAATTAACTCCTATACGGACATTTTCGAGAATCAAAAGCGTCCGTATTGAAAATAAGGACTGGCCCACTTGAGACATCTTCACCGTGTGGGAAACGAGTTTGGCACTACCGGAAAACGGGGAAACATGAAAACGGAGAAAAATTACGTTGATGAAATAAAAAAAAAATTACGTTGATGAAATAAAAAAAAAACTGAAAAAGGAGACCAGTTTTGGCGCTAGAGAGCATTTTAGAGGCCTTTTTTGGCAAATTTTCTCCGTTTTCCGGTAGTGCCACGAGTTTGTCAGCGAGCGGAACTCGTCGTATATTGAGTTACGGAACTCGTCAATAAACGACGAGTCCTACAGTATTCAGTTCGGTGACAAACTCGTTACCCACACCAGTACAAAAACTGACTTGACCTTGTGAGGTATAACTTATACCGTATAAGTTGATAAAACAGCGGCTCACATTAACAACACGTGGTATAGAATCAATTGAAGTTTATTAAACAATAAAAAAATAAATATCTTTGTACAATTTTGCAATAGATAGTCTGTAAGTTTTATTTTGTTAAAAGCCAAATTTTATCCTGCTAGAAAAATAAACTCAATTAAATAAATAGTGGGCCTGTGTGTGTACAAAAGAAAATAAATATATAATTTAACAAAAATAAAACCTCTATAAATGTTACAAAACCAGCCAGATAGAGATTATAACCGAAAGTCCAGAATCGACCCCAATTCCGCATCCAACTTTTCTTTTCGGGCAAAATCGAATAAACGCTCTCCAATAACCGTATACATGACTGAAATAAAAATAATGAGAAGCTGGTCATTTTTAACCATTATCAAACCTTCGGCCAAAACTTTTGCTTGATGACTGCAACGATGATCCCGCATTGTCGGCCATAGAGCCGTTAAACCGTACCTGAAAAAATGTTACATCATAAGCAGGGTCTGTAACTTAATTACAAGCAACGCCTATTGGCTCACGATTTTTATAGGCGCCTCCTATTGGCTAGCGTCCTTTAGCTATGTAAATGACTCACCGCGTGGCTTGTAATAAGAAGTTAGGGCTGTCTGTAACTTAATTACATGCAGGTATCTTCCAAATATGGACTTTTAGGCGCCTTTTTTTCATCTCGAGCTTTTTTTTGTTCGTTTTTCTTATATCGCACTTATTATATCATGTCTTATCAGAGGAATGTTGATATCAATGAGATTATATTATTACTCTCTTCCTCTACATCTTTGTTGATTCACTTGTAACTTTTATACAAGTTGTCTATATTTTCAACGAACTGCATGTAATGTAACTTACATGGGCCATGAATTTGGCGAATCCAGCATCATGTTAGTTATGCAATACACCACCTGCGCAATTATATGGCAGCTTCATCAAGAACAACCGTATAACCGCCCAGTGCTTGACATACACAACGAGGTCTCCCTGGAAAAGTTTTAACTAACGGATATCAGTAGGAATTTCTGAACCGAAACCTGCCTGATAACTGCACACCCTCTGTACATGACTTACTTTTGAACCACCTTTGGCCGCGAATGGCTAATATCAGAACAAATATCAGCCATCCGCTCCGCTAATTTGGGACGACCGACCGCTGCCGCCTTGATTCGATTTGCGATTGGCGCCAAAAGACTCGTCACTTCGCCTTCATCGCAAACTGAAAGAGAGTTTTTATTTGATGAAACTAAGTGAATGTCCTTAGAAAATTGAAAATGCCAAGATTTAAAATCGAAAAAAAAACGAAGATCGTTCCAATTTAAGGAGTGGGGTACTTTCGCGACCACACCATTTGGTCGTGAATTGTTGTTCAAAATATGGTTTTTCGATCACATGGTTACGAAATGGTGTTTTGGGTGAGGTTTCGCGACCACCGTTTTTAAGAAAGGGAAACACCCGACAAATAACATTATCTTAATTTTCGTTTTTTATGCACATTGATATCCAGTAATATGCCTAGTAGTATTTCCAAGTTCAAAAAGACGAATAACGAGCGAAAATCTAGAAAAAATTAACTTCAGCGGGTTTTAAGTAGAAAAAAAAACAATTCGCGACCAAATGGTGTGGTCGCGATAGTACTCTTACTTTCTTCCATACTTACTTCGATCGACGAGATCATTTGCGAGCCCTTGCGCTTTTCCTGCGGTCCCCAAACGTTCTGCCGTTGCGGCTAGCAGATTTGGAAGCAAAACGGGATCATTTTTAATATGAGGCAGTAACATAGGGGCGACGAGTAAAGCTTCTTGGTAATTTCCAATCGCCGCCGACCTTATAAGGTAGCATATTAAATCGCACGCATTTGCCAACTCATTACCCAGAGAGCCGCCATCTCGGGTACAATCCTGAAAAGACGTTTGAAAGCATATTTTCGCCAGTTTTAAGCGCAAAACGTGTCAAAATTCTAACATTTTTTTGAAATTAACAGTCATGCGCATATTGGGTAGCTAGCTACCCATTTTCACTTTATTTCTAAATAAAAAGAGAACGGCTTGTGATAATAAAAAAAACGGACAACGGATTTTAAATCAAAAAATTTACGTTTTTATATGGTAGAGAAAAATATTTTTATTAG
>SCLG01000038.1:623703-640381 GCA_004367875.1 Oikopleura albicans
GTAAACAAATCGACCCTACCACCCTTAAACGGCGGAAAATGCTCGATACAATTCACCTGTTTGTAACAGCCGAGTTTTGTGAAAGTGAACCAGTTAGATTCTCATTGAATTTTCATTTTTGATAGGCAGACGCTGATTGGCTGAATATTATGATGAGGAACAACCCACACTTCGGGGAACTTTACGAGACAGTGAATTGTTATGAGAAATTCTCATTGAGAATATCACAACTTTGGTGTGGGCGTTGTGAAATTCTTTTCATTGAGCAATTTCCGCTTATTTGATCCTTACTGTCCTAGTTAGATGAAGAAAACGAAAAATTCTTGATAAAAAAGAATATCAAATCCCCTCAACAAATTTTATCATATTCTCAAAACCCCTCATGGCATATTTTCTCGCCCAAATTTATATATTCTTTGGGCATAAAAAGTGCGTGCAAGGGTGAAACTATAGGTCGATTCGATCCAACAGGATTTAATGTTGACAGTTCGTTTAAATTATACATTTTGATTAAAATTATTGAAATAAAAACCTTTCGCGGCGGTTGAAATCAATTTCGATGTCATTTTCGTGCTTTATGGTGCGGTTCGAAATTATCATAAATGTGGATTTAGAATTATTAGTGCCAATTGGGTGCGAGCTGCGTCCGATTAATACGTAAATTAGTGTATCATATGTGAAAGATAAATAATATGGCATAATATATGCCCAGATATAATTAACATATATGTTATGTATATCTAACACATATGACCAGCATACAATCAAGTAAAACAATCAATGTATTTCCTTATGATGCTGTAGGGGGTTTCCTTAACTTACAGGGTGAAGTGCGTGTAAATAGACCCGCAACTAGGTTTTTTCGTCGATTTAAGGCATATGGATGCCCCGTAGGGCAAAACGGGTATTGGTGACCCCCCCCCTCAACTTTTCGAGAAAATTCGATTGATGTTGTTATTTTTTGCGTATTTCAAACAGCTCTCTAGTGGGCCTTGTGGCCCAAATTAATTTCTGAATAGTCGGATCGATGTAGTTTGACGAGCTCTACAACTTGGCTTTACCAGTTTTTTTTTTGAACTATTGCGAATAATTGTGAATTTTTTAAGTGCGTGTTTATTTACACGCATTTTTCCCCTACGGGTTCCCAAAAACTCCTTCCCCTGAGATTTAATTTACCTGCAAATAAAAATGCCCATATCATTTCATAACCTTTCAACCCCACTTGAAGTCTTTGTTAAGTTATATCATTTTACTAATATGATTGGTCGTTCCCTCGAATTCAACCCCGCTTCGTGGGGCTTTTCGGTCAACAAACTGATAAAGCGTATAGTTTCCAGATTTGGCTTATTTCAAGTTTAAATCCTATTTCGCTATAAAAACCTGGGTCAGTCGTAAGGAATATCACACTTAGGACTATGTTACAGAAATGCCAATTTAATGATTTTGTCTCCTTTTTTAGCCTTCTAAAATAACAGAATGTGGCGTAATGGACTTACCGCAGTAAGGGTACTCATCAGTGGGACGCACTTTCAGGTCTCTAATTATAAAGCACTTAAGTAATGTCGCACAAAAGTGTGTCCCGAATCTTAGGATTGCAATTCGTTATTACCAAGACTTTTTTAATTCGAATTTACTTTAATAAGTAGCGAATTGACACAAATCACTGGATTTTCACATATAAAATATTGGATATAATAATTGTGAAACTAAATGCATTATTAGGGGCAATCTGATTTTCCTAGTACAAAGTGCAAATATAAAAAATATATATTGATAGGACGAAGCAAAGACCTCAACAAAAGTGATAGGATAATTTTTAAAATGTGAATTTTTAATACGTTAATTTTTTTAATTGGAATATAATTTTCGCATATTAATCCCGTGTTTTCAATATTCATATATAATCCTTACTCCCATAACGGCCGCTTTTTTCGTCGAAAAAGTGATTATCCCATAACGGCCGCTTTTTTCGTCGAAAAAGTGATTATCCCATAACGGCCGCTTTTTTCGTCGAAAAAGTTATTATCCCATAGCGGCCTTTTTTATATGGCACAGGGGCTGTAATACAAATTTTTTCTATATTTTACAGGTAAAAACTCACATGGTGAAATTATTTTTCATGCATATAATCGAGTTTTAATTTGTGGAATTAAACTACGCGATTTTACCGTTCAAAAGTAAGCTCGTCGCTTTCGAGCCCATTTTCCTGATTCTCGGGAGTTTGAGGGGTCGGTGAGGATTCACTCGATACGGATTTTGACTGGTTTGGCGTTCCTGCCGATTGCGTCGGTTGCGTAAAATGATGCTGTTCTGATGATTGCCTTTGTAGACTCGCACGTTTATCGCCTAGAAAAAAATTATTAGACGGCGACCTCGTTTTTAGGCTACTGGCGCGAGGAAAAAAGTGCCACCGAGCAAATTTCGCTTGTAAGTTTAAAACAGTACTCGCTCGCATTTATTGTACGACCCGCGTCGAGAGTGAAATAAGTTGTATTTTGGGTAGTTTCGCGACCACATAATTTGGTCGCGAATTGTTGTTCAAAATTTTGTTTCGCGACCACATAATTTGGTCGCCAATTGTTGTTCAAAATTTTGTTTCGCGTCCAAACGGTCGCGAATTGACGTTTTGGGTGAGGTTTCGCGATCACTATTTTTAGGTGGAAAAATGGTCGCGAAACCTTGTCTAGACGATCATTTCGCGACCATTTTGTAATTTGTCCTACAGTAACGCTGTTTTTTTCGCGGGAAGTTACTTTATCAGGAACGTTTTTTTCCTGGAAAAACAACATGGCCCGTATGCTGGAGGTTACTTTTTCGAGAACGCTTTTTTTCGGGAAGTTAGCTTCTCAGGAAAGTACTTTCTCGAGAATGGACTTTCTGGAAAANTTTTTTTCTAGAAAGCTCTTTTCCTGGAATAATTAATTCATTTTTTGTGTGAATTAGTATGATTTTGTAAAAACAGTAACCCTTGGTTTTGACATTTTATTTTTACCTGACAATTTGACTTTTTTGCGGGAAAATCTTTCTCAGGAAAACTTTATTGCGGGAGGACTTTATCACGGGAATGTACTATAACGGGAACGCTCTATTACAGAAACGCTCTTTTCCTGGAACAAATTTTCCAGGAAAAGAGCGTTCTTGCTAAAGTAATTTCCCGCAAAAGAGACGGCGCGCCTGGTGCATTGCACTCTGTAAGAATTTAAACCGTATGAATTAAAACTGATTTTCTAAAAAAAAATCCATCTAAATAAATTGCGTTATACAATTCCATTTACAGAATTCTCTGTTAAAACTGCGCGTTCCACTGGTTTTCTGAACTAACAAATAAATAGAAAAGGTAAGTATAATATACATGTTCTCGTTATGTAACATTTATGTAGTCATAAACAAAAAAAAATGTGGCATATTTTGTTTCAGACATTTGATAGAGGGGAAACTGTGGTCGCTGGAAACCGCGGGGTTTAATCCGAGCTGCTTAGACGGCTCAACCAAAACCTACTTACATGTCACAACACCGTTCATGTTCGACAATAGCGTGATAATCAGAAATATCTCAAAAAACAATAGACTGCTTACTTGGCAGTGATTTTGTTGCAAAAAATTCGAAAAATTGGTAGTTTGCGTCCAACGGTTTCACCCCTTTGTGGGCCTGATCAAAGCAGTGCTGGGAGCGTTGGGCGTTGAAGAAATTTTATTCCGAACGCGTTAGGACCGTTGGCCAACTTTTCCAGACAGGTGAAAAGGGATCAAATTGGTTATACCAAATTTAATAACATTAACAAAAAAAATGGAATACAGGGGGAGCGCCAAATAACGGCACGCCAAGTAAGGGTTGGTTTCATTTCAAAAATTTTTTTTCGAGGCCAAGTAACGTAACACCAAGTAAAGGCTGGTAAGGCCTCAAATCAAACTTTTTGTGCACTATATATTTTTTTTAGCAATTGAAATTTATAATTGATAAAAATAATATTATTAACATGTCAATATCATCTCAAAGTGAGATAAAAGTGTTAGAAGTGACAACGCCAAGTAAGGGGAGGTTCCGAGAAACACGAAACCTACCCTTACTTGGCGCTCTCCCTGTAACCTTATATTTGACAGAATATGACCCCGGAAATGAAATATGGCCTTTCTGGGACCACTAATTGGAGTTTAATTCCATTTAAAAAATAAGGAATGTCTTAAAATCGCATACGAACATCAGTTGATAATAAATGAAAACGTGTTAAGACGAACATCTAAAGACGAATGTAAATATTTTGGAAGAACCATAAATTCGCTAAAATGGTGGTACTTACTTATAAAAATAAATTTATTTTAATTATAATTACAATTTTTTAAAGAAAAAATATTATTAATAAACTATTAGAGGAGTACGCTTATCCGAATTATCCGAATTCGAGTTTCTGACCCCATCCTAGCCGGTTAGGCTCACCCAACCAGCCAAAATTTGATAAACGTTGCGAGAGGTTAACACAGCAAAGGTTTTTTAATAAATACAAAAAACTCGCCTTATTTTTTAAACTTTTTTTTAAATGTCTTGACATCAAAACTTATCACCAGCCTCATGTACCGAGTCGCCTACCGAGTAAACTATCCTAGTCGGGGATTATCAGTGAAATTGTAGGTTATGTTTATATTAGATATGCTTATTTATTTGGCACAAATTGAATCATGTATTTGAGTTATGTTATAATGTCTTTTAATATATAGAAAAATCAAGATCAAATAGTTTGTGGGATTGTTATATGATGCTTCTGGGCCCTCTTAACTGACAATACAGCACTCTCTTCACAGGAAACCGTGAGGGAGATAATCCGGGACGCTTAGACAAGCTCAACCAAAACCTACTTTCATGTCACAACACAATTCACATGTTCGACAATAGTTTTTTTTTTGAAGAGAAATGCCGACGAAAAAAAACACTGATATAGTAAAAAATAGAACTTGCGCCATCTGCAATCGAATTACGCCGAGGAGCTTTATCATTTATTTTCGCTTTTTTTTTCTTGGTTTAAGCGAGCGCCACCCTTCCAAGTTGGCTCTTATTTAAAGAAACGTGAAGCCGAGTGATCTCATTATCATTTAACTCCTTAGTAATTTATCAATTTTTAGTTAAACAAACTTCTAAATGGTGTGTTTCAAGTTCGGTAAGTATTTGAGAGATGAGAAAAAGTAAACTAAATGTTTTACCAAAATGTTAAGGATGCTGAGGGCATCTTGTGATTAGCTTAAATGTACCAGGGGTAGTCCAATTACGATACGCTTTGTGATGTTGACTCCAATCTCTTTTGGTCCATTAATTAGACCTTTTTTACCGTTAGTGAGCTCAAGTGAAAAAAAAATACTTCAATCTTATCAAACAAAAAGGTTGTACTTAGCATTTCCAATTTTCAAAACTATCTGTCAAATAGACAATTCCCCGTATTACTTCTTGCTATAATTTATGTACATTATTATTTTTAGTTTTATCATAATAACTTATACACCGCCTGTCTACGTAACTTAACGCCCCTTAACTTAACAAGAATCACGTAACTTAACAAAATTGACGTAACTTAACAAAAGTCACGTAACTTAACACCTTTTTTCAAATTGTTTTGTTAATTTACGTACATAAGTGGTACACCGTGGTATACTTTGGAAGGTGGTGTTGGTAATTTTCTGAGTGAAAAAGAAAAAAAAAGTTTTGATGAAATTTGCATCGAATTTCCGAAAAGATCCTAGACAAATTCATGTTTTTTAAGAAAATAATGCTACAAAACCATGTCTTTTTACGTTTTTTAGGATACAGATTTTAGAACGCTATCCATAAACTATGCCGCTGAGACGACTTATTCACAATTTTTTAAATCTCTATTTATCTTAATTGAAAGTGTTTTTTTTTTGTAATTTGTTTATTTTTATGGNTTTTTATGGTAAAATATGATATCCTTGATATCACACATAACACATATTATTGGAAATTATCACATTTTACTTTGAAATTTGAAATAAATCTAGAGAAAAGGGCCTAAATTGACGTAACTCAACAGTTTTGTCAATTTTGGACAAAAAAGCCTAAATTGGCGTAACTTAACAGTTTTGAAAAACTTTTCCAGCACTTCCGCCTACGCACTACCCATCTAACTTAACAAAATGGGCGTAACTTAACACCTTTTTTTTCCAAAAATTTTGTTAAGTTACGTAGACAGGTGGTGTATTCAAAGTATCTTCGCAACACTAATTTCGCGATATTAAACTTTTTTTGAAAAGTAATCACGCTACATTGGACTTGGAATGAAGATTTATGGCATAGAAAAATATAGCCTTCAATTTTAAATACTTTGATTGATATGTGTGGTTCTGGTGTGAGCAAAAAAGTGTCACCGAGCGAATTTCGGTTGTAGGTCCTAAACAGTACTAGGTCTTATTTATGGTAAGACTCGTGTGAAGCTCGGTGACAAATTGACGAACCACACCAGTATGAAACGTTTTGTTGTGGAACTTTTTAACACACAAATGGTCCGTACAATTCCTACGTACTTTATAACTAACTAGACATTTCGTGTTCGGAAGCATACAAACTTTTTATGTATCAAATAAGGTCAACTAGCTTCCGCACAAAACATTTATTAATAATGACGAGTCTGTTACATTGTGAGCCCGAATCAGGACGGGCTGTGTTTGTGTTTGTTTGAATACCTGAACTCTTATTTTATTCACCTATGTAGACATTTTTACGCACTTAACCATCTACACGTTTTAGCAACTGTTGCACTTTTAAAGATTGCCGAATCCCAGACGAATTTACGAGGCCGCTGTGCCTGGGGTCACCCCTGTGACAACAACCGGATCAGTTATGGATGTGAAAAGATGACCGAGTCGGTCGGCGTGTGTTGGTCCGAGTGTGTCGGCTACCTCCCAAAAGTAGAAGGCGATGGGGTGTTCATCTACGAGGGCTGGTGTTATAATACAAATAACACACTAGCCCCAGGTATGGATTTTTCGGGTAAACTCGCGCGCTCTAGAAAACGCCGCGCGCGCATGTCAAATGAGCAGTTGGAGGCGCTGCGCGAAAAGGAGGCCGAAGATATTGACGAGTCGGAAGAAGATGACATTCCTTTTCTTGAGGTAAGCGAGGGCACGCTAATGGGCCGCCCATTGGACCTTTACCAAACATGCACAGAAGACAAAGATTGCGCATCGGTTAGTAGAGCGTGCTCAATCGGATGCTCAAATCAGAAAGAAGCTACTATTGAGTACTAAGAATAACTCAAGCCGAATAATTAAATTATTATTTAATCCATTTTTTTATTCTTCATTTGCTAGCGTTACTTTCTCTCGGATAATATTGTGAAAAAAATTTTTTTTTTTGGGAAATGTGAGAAAACAGCTGGATAATTAGGCGTATTCAAACTGAGTTCAAGCTGAATTTAACCTTTTTTTACCAAGGTTTACTAGTCGAAAATGGTCGCCGTTTTGACCTTTTTGGTTATAATTCAATAATGAAATCTCGGCACCTTTTTGACCTTGTCCAAGTCTGATAATTTTCTCAGTTTTCTCAAAATCAATTACTATACAAAAACCTTCTCATGTTATGTGGGAAATTATGTACCTAACTGTCTTTAAATGATTGATTTCGTATTCAAACATACACAAAACGACTCCGATCATAATGTGCAATATTGCTAAGGAGCAACGATGTTTAAAAATTGTCAAATACTTTTTAAAATTCCACAAAGAGGATATTCAACTTTGTTTTCAATTGCTAGTTATTTAAAAAGAAACTAGATGTCTTTCGTATTCAATTGTACATTTTCATTTAAATAAAATATGTTCATAAAATACAAATACAAAAATCGTTTTATTCTGTTTATTACGTAACCGAAGTAACAAATCTGGAAGATAACAGCGCACTGTTTAACCCAAAAAGATAGTTAGATGGAGCATAACAGCCGCGGACAAGGGTACACAATCTGTCGACCTCTCAGCGTGACCAATACCGTATTGGTAATATGCCACAAATATCATGGAATAAGACAAAACATTTACCCCGTCAAAGACCTAGAAATTCGATGGGTATTTCAGAGGTTTATATTTTCTGTCGAAGTTACATAATTATTTGTGGAAGTCCTTTGTAAACCATTATCACGTGAAGTTTATTTAAACTTTAGTAGACTCTAAGTTTCACTAGCACAATATCCCGTTTAGGTGTTTTCGCCCAACTGTCTTCCAATTAAGGACCGGTCTATAGCGTTGTTTACAAACTTTACTTCACGGGAAAACGCTATAAAAGCGATTTCTCACCATTAATTTTACTAATTTTTTTTTTGCAGGCGTTTTAAGAAATGTTTGAAGTTTCGCATGAGAATATGATCGACACCATTACCACCCACGTAGCGCCACCACGTGGGCGTGAAGTTGAAGAAAATTCATATTTCAAACTCTATAGGCTTTCAGANAGTTTTTTTGAATAATAGGTCCAGAACTCGATCAATATTGAAAAATCGAAAAAATGGGGGTAAAAAAAATTTTTAACCTAAAAATTGGGTGATAAAAAAAAAGATTTCAATAAAAGCTCTCTATTTTGTTAACGGCTAGTGTCAGACGCTTACTTGGCAAAAAAAACCAAATCAATAGAATGAAAACTGTGGAAGCCTATAGCGTTTAAGTTTACTGTTGGTGTTGAAAAAACGGGCATCTTGTCTAAAAAGTGCCCACTACATAAAGTTTTAGATAGAATTATATAACAAAACTTCACCCACTATTTCTCTGGACCATATGAATTACTATACAAAAATAAATTTAGAAAAAAATCACAAAATAATACCATATTTTCAGGAAATTAGATGGGTGATTTTTTTCAATTAGGAATTTGAAAGAATTTTTCGGACGTTATTTTTTTCTAGAAATTCCTCAATAGTGAACTTGATTGTACTTCATAATTGTAGTAGAACCTAAACCAATTCATAAAACCAATAAAAGTTTTACTAAAACCTAGTTTTCAAGTTTTCGATTTTTATTTGTAAACAACTATAGACCGGTCTTTAAGCACTCTTGGTTATTTTGACTGTCGATGTTCCAGTTAAGGACAGATTTCACAGGGAAATGCCTGTTAATATCGCCGTAATTTAAGGACGTTATTTAGGAAAATTAAAAGCCTCGAAACGGATGGAAATATTATTTTTTGACAAATTTTCAATAAAGATATTTTACGAAGTATTTACACAGGGTGCGCAGTTATCTTGCGAAAATTGCCGCTCGTACACTTATCTTGCGACTGTCCAGAAAACTTTTTTTCGGGATTTCCGCCCACACACTGAGCAGTTATCTTTCGAAAAATATTTTGATAAAAATTAAGTTACTATTTTTAGTCTCTTAAATCATGAAAAATAGATTAGTTTGCTGATTTATTGACAGGTTAACAAAGTGTTATTATTAAAAAATTTCTGGATACTATAACAGTCCTCCACCTCTTACGTGCCGCATTTTTTTCGATTTAAAAAAGTACTCCTTTGTGTCACTTTTGTTATTTCATTTTGTTGTATCTTATATAATTAGGTATTGCTATATTCTTTGGCTGGAAAACAGACAATTTTTGTGAAAAAAAAAATTCTAGAAAACTTCTAGAAAAATAGGACCGTGCTGTTATATTGCGAAATGATTTCGCCGAAATCATGCATTTTTGAGGGTTTTCAGCGTTTCCACCTACGCATTGAGCAGTTATCTTGTGAAAAAACGCTTATTTTGCGACTTTTCGAGGACCAAGTTCGCCAGATAACTGCGCACCCTGTGTATATAGTTTTCAGAAAATATACAGAATTATTTCATACTTATAGACTATAAGTTATAGTCTTTTCTGGGACTTTTTATAAACGTTTTGTATAACTTTTTTGAGATTTTTTGTGATACTTTTTTGTGTTTCGTACAAACGATTTCATAGTATAATTTCATTACGATACAGTATAATCGTGTATTTTGTGGCCGGTGCGCACACAACGCGACGGTTTTTAGTGTTCTGTGCCCACCTACTGTAGATAAACATGATTGCAAAAATGTTGTTCATCTGAATAAAGTATTTAGACTAGTAAAACAAGACAAAATTAGGCTTACTCCTTCTAAATTATAGTATTAAACCATCTCTTATTTAGAAATTGTTGATTAAACACATTTTTTCACGTCGTATAATTTAACTAATTTTCGTCTATTAAATTGTACACTTATATTTAATTAATTTCAATTAGGCTTACTAAAATTGTAGCGTCACTTTGTGAGTGATGAATGACTAAAAATGACAAGATATACAACGTAAAAACTGCTGAATTGAAATTCCACCGCTTGGAAAGGCATGAAACAATCTCGGACCTGCTCAGTTTTCGGCATGAAAACTCGCCTTGCTAAGAAATAATTTTGTCAAAATTCGAGGTTGTCCAATTTTTTCAGTTTTTTCGAGATTTCTCAAGTTCAAGACCATTTATTAAAAAAGGCTCTTTGAAAAAAATTGTATTATTATTTGGACTATTGTGCAAAAAAAAAATGAAGTCAATCGGTTGAACACTGTAAACGGTATTAAAGTTTGAAATTTGAGTTTTCATAAAGTTCACGGCCACGTGGGGGTTCTAGGGTGAAACTTATGGTCTCGAACATTTTGTCATGTGATTCTTCACAAAGTTTGTAAACAATGATATCTGCATATCCTAATGGTAACAACGAACAGCTAAACTAGATATCAGAAGAAATAAAAGTCAGCACAAAGTGGGATTTAGTCACAGTACTAGTGGACAAATTTGGTCGGATGTTAAAGCCATTATTATAAATCTGTAACTAAACGTTCGAACAATAAAAAGTTTAGAAATTTCTATTTTAGAAAAAAAGCCGAAAAATACTGAAAAAAATGTGCCTCATGTCACATGACTCATGTGCAACAAAGAGCGGCCAAGTGATTCGATTTGATCATGTAATCCGGAACTGCAAAACAGTGGAGAGTCTGGAGACAATCATTTATAAATAAGGTTCAATAACGATGATTATATAATACTTTATTTATTTTGCACCCAGTTCATAAAACTGTCTTTTTATTAATAACCCCGCACCGTATTTAATGCCGTAATCAAAATTAATTAAAGATTTATTAGAAAAAAAAACAAAATTTGTACGAATCAGCTCTCACCAAATATTTCATCATGCTAGAGCATGCTATATACGACCTAACCTTATATTCCAACAATATTCAAAATAAGATATTATGAAACACAGGTGATATTAAAAATAAGTGCTTACAGAAAACTCTCCTTTCTAAAGTAAATTACTAGAGTGTTATACCTGTAAAGGGTTTTAAGGTTTGACGAGTTGAAATCGCCGTTCGTAGGGTAAAAAAATAAATGACTCGAATATAAACAGTGTAGTAATAGTAATGGAATTTTCAAATGATTCATCCTCTCAAAAACGCTCATGTTCGGTATCAAATATCAAGCAATGCTATTGGCCCAACGTGCACACAACCCTCAGCGCTGCTTGGGGCCAATCAAAACCGCCAAAAAAACATTAATGAATCTTTTGAATAATAAAATTACTATTACTCCAATTTTAATAATTACAGTCATTTATGTTTTTTAAACTTACACGAACGGCGATTTCGACTCGTCTGAGTTTTATGTCCCTCTTTATAATTCTAAGACAAGTCCGCCTACGCACTACGCCTATACGTTCCACTTTTTCTCGCTCGCACTATTATGTTTGACCGTTTTAGATTATTTTGCTTTGACGCATAACAGAGCGCCTAATATATTTAACTATAGTTAACTTCATATGAAGTTCAATTATGTTACCAGAAAAAAAGGGTTAAACTATTTAAGGTTTTATTTTTTTGACCTACGCCCTAAACAGTCATCTTTATGTTTTGACTTTTAAAACTGGCCGGTAACGGTTCGGAGTTATGAAATATTGCCACAGCGCATAATGCAGTGAGCAGATGGGTTACAGTCTTGTGATTTCTGACATGTCTGAAATTGCGCTGGATCTATTGAATAGTCGTCTAAAAGCCTCGCGTAGTCATTTGCCGAACCGGGACTTAAACATTTGTTCACATTTTTCTCGTAAGACTTATCTTACCGTAATCGAACTCATGAAAGGATAAAATAAATCTGCATTATACGGGTATTCAGAATTAGCGCTAACTTAAATGGTCTAAAATGATACAACTGAAGGGGAGCATATGACCTTTACTTAGGGTTTTAAGGTACGTTACATCGAGGTCTGTTATAAGGTATTCTGAGTTCAAATATGTCTCGTTGAACCAACACTAGAGCTGTTTATTGGAACTACACTTTAACGGTCTTGGAGTTTAGGAACAGGGCTCGGCATAATTGGCTCTTTTTTTTGCTGGGCTTGGCGCATTTTAACTCAAAACGACTTTAGCGTTAAAATTTTCATTGGCTGGCCAAGCCGAGCCAAACTGCATTTTTTGGCTCCGAGCGAGCCAGTTGTGCCGAGCCCTGTTTAGGAACAACAATAATGGAAAATCGGGAAAATGTAACCTATAAATTTTTTTGAAACACACATTTTAAATTTTTGCGTAGGTTGACACGACCAGCTCGTGGGTTGGTTAGCCGAAAAATGGCCTGATAAAACCAATGAGCGGGCAAAGTGGCCGGATAAACCCGCAGATGGTGCAGTGACTTTTAGGCCAATAACTAATGAAACCAGAAAACTTGATTTAAATAAATTATAAAAAAAAAGTAGAGGGAGCCTAGTTTCAAGACCCCTCGTCAAATTAAAAGAAAAAAGTTTATCCTTTCTTGTGGGCTTTGTCTTTCAGTGAAACACCACGATTTAAAAGCCCCTTCGCTACATTGTCGCCAACAATGAATGTAACCGTGTTTATTATTATTTGTAAACTACACTCCCTTTGCAGTGCAAAGTTTGCACTTATTTTTTTAAAGATATTTTCTAGTTTTTGAGGACCTGACATTAGAAATTCACATCTGAAATTCAGAAATATAAAACACGGGCCCAGATTCGCCACATCCATAGCTGAGGCCATCTTGACACGGCCGTCCAAAAATACACTTTTCTCGAATGAACAATCGCGTTCGATCGTTGCCGAATGTTTGTGCAATTAAAAATAATATTTTCATGATCTCCCCTCTCTCAAATTTGGTTTACAACAACAGAGAAAAAAAAACTTGCAAAAAACGACCAACAATTATGAGATAATAAAAACAATCGACAAAAGATGCATCGGATAATCGATTGGTGCGGTATTCTGGAGAATTGTAGAATTAAGCAATAAATAAAGAACCTTAGGCGCATCTTTCGATTTTAAGTTCAAAGTAAATAAATCAATCTCAGATGGCGGAGGAGGACTTAAAGTCAGAGGTTCTTTAGACCCGTTAATACCGAATCTAAAACTAAGTCAATTGGCTTAGAGTCGCAAAATATCAACATCAAATAAGTACCACTGAACATTACACCATATCAGTCATACTAAGTTAGCATTTTGTATTACGTAATTTATTTGTAAAAATAAACGTTCCTTTTTTTCCGACTAGAAGAAGTCGTTTGATACATGGGCCTATACATGTGCGTAGGTTGAACATATAAAAAAGTTAAAAATTTTATATTATAGTTAAACTATTATAGTGTTACTTTACGAGAAACCAGGCTTTTTCTGTTACAGGGGGGTCGCCAAATAAGGGCCCCTCAAATAAGGGTCGCTATCGCCAAATAAGGGTCGTTTTTTTCGTGAAAAAATTATTGCGCCAAATAAGGGTCGGTTGGACCTCAAAAACGGGTCGGTTTTTGGAAAATTCTCAAATACGGGTCGCTTTTTTCCAGAAAAAATTTTTTTCCGCCAAATAAGGGTCGGAAATTTGTCAAAACGACAACATTTTATCTTAATTATTTTTCAGATCATTAGTAACAAATCGCTGAACATAAACGGAGTTTTCAAATATTTCTGTTTGTACTTTAACCAAAATCAGTCTTTTGAATTACGCAATTTCAAAAATATTACATAATAGTTGGTTTTTACTGTTTTTATAAGGAAAAAAATAGCATAAAATAAGTTTTCATACTTTAGAAACATTACGCTATGCGTAATAATTAGTAATAATTCTTAAACTATTACATTTTTCAAACTACAGTTCCGGCCGTTTTGGGTAGGTAAAATGAGTTTATGTGCATTTTTTTTTTAAATAAAAAGTTTTTTGTGTGGATTTTTTCCATCAGGCGTCTATACATAAAATGATTTTTCGGTTATGAAAAATAATATTTTTGGATTTGGATGAATAAGTTCATCAAGATGAATTCGTAATCAATCATTCGTAAAAAATATCACATACCTGAAGCATCTACGTGTTGGCTATCGATGGACATTGAGGAAAAAAGTTGCGTCGCCGAGAATTGATTTGGATCGGCATCGGGGCCGAGCATGGTCGCTACCGTCGATGACAGGGACAATTTCGAGGGCGAATATCCATTTACGGCACGAATCGGATTCAACTTTCGTGGCGAACCCTCACTGCCATCCCCGCTCAGAGTGCGTGCAGACGTGCTAAAGTCGGAAATTGTCGGCTTTGACGGAAGCGTGGCCGAATAGGACGCAGTGGCGGCTCCAGTAGTCGCGGATTCCTTTTGCTTTTGGGGGTTAATTTTGGGATCGATTTTTCGTCAATAGACCATGGGTGTTTATTTTTGAGAACAAAAAAAAAAGTTAGAATTTTTTTTTATTTAGAATAATAAAACACGAATGTTAAGTCAAAATGATCAAAATATCTGAAACGCTCGGGTTCTTAACTCCCAGGGGGAAGTGCGTGTATATAGACAAATAACTTGTTTTTTCGCCGATTTAAGTCATATGGAGGCCCGGTAGGGAAATCGGGTATTGCTCAACTTTTCTAAAAGTAAATTGACGGTATTTTTTGCGTAGGTTGGAGATTTCAAACAGCTCTCTAGGGGGCCCTGGTAGCCCAAATCAATTTCTGAATAGTCAGATCAACGTAGTTTGACGAGCTCTACAACTTGGCTTCAGCAGTTTTTTTTGAATTATTGCAAATTATTGTGAATTTTTAAGTGCGTGTTTACATACACACATTTCCCCCTACGGGTTCCCAAAAACTCCTTCCTCTCAGGTTAAGATTTAAACTATTGCTTCTAATATGTTGTTCTTCAGGGATCACGTGTACTAACCCCCTTAACACGAGAAGCACTTCGAGGAATTGCCGGTTTGCGGAGGACCGGGCCCGAATCCACTTCATGTGACGACGGCCCTGGTTAATGTTAAATAGTTTTTAATCATATGTGGTTAAATGAAAATGCGAGATTTGTGATTGACAGAATTTAAAAAAAAAACATGCGCTTTATAACAAACTTATTTTTCATGGGCATGATTTTTAAACATGATTATTTTTTGATTATTGAACGAAATAATTACAGAATACTGGCTATAATTTCTAAGAAACTTAAGAAATCATCCACTACAATTATAGGTGACATGAGAGATAGATACTTTATTATCCGTGTTACCCTACCTTACGTAACGTACCTAAGTTTTAGGGTACTCCAGCTTAAAACAGGCTTTATTTAAGGCTTTACATTTGAAAGGGCTGGCGCGCCATGGCGTAAGAAGCCTTGGAGTACGACTTGATAGATAGGGTACTTGATAGACTAGGGTACGATATGATAAGCTAGGGTTGGGTAGCATAGCGCTTATCTCTGCGTGGCTCGTGTATAGCAGTGCGTTCAATTTCACTGAAATACATGAAAATGCGACCTTATATATTATTTCCCAGGCCGGTAATTGGTAAAAATCGTCCAACCATCAGTTGACATACTCAAACCACACGTTAAAAGTTTTTAACTACTGGGATAAACGTCATTTTTATCAATGAGGCGAGTTGATCAGATAACAGCGCAGGAGCTTATTAACTCGGCAGTTTATGCCATATATGGCATGACATAAATGATATACGGGTTATCATACACAGTCAAGGATCTCTTGATGTGCACCTATTTTATGGGAATATCTCGATTTTAAGAAAAACCTTCGTCAGAAAACCCTACTAAATATAATTTCGGAAATTTTTGCGAAAAAGATCTGTTTGAAAAACGGGCACATTCAGAAATATTTCAATAAAATGGGTGCACATCGAGAGACCCCTGACTGTACCAATTCACCAAATTTATGTGTTCATCAAATTCAATCTTCCGTAGTTATTTTGTTTATAAATTGGTGTACCCTGGTCTCCAGAGTAAAGTGATACAGTCCTTACTCTCAATACGGACGCAGTCAATACGGAGGATTGCTTCCAATAGGGACGCTTTTTTGTGAAAAATCAAAATCGTCCGTATTGGAAGTAAGGACTGTACTCAGAAAATAAAATATACTATAAAATAAATAACTAATATAATCCTAAAATGTCGTTCGTTTCAGTAATAAAACAAGTTTTAAATTAAATTTGCCAAAACGCGATCACTTATGAGATGTCCATTTTTTTTTATCATTTTTGTGAATTTTGTTATGAATTTTTTATTAATTTTTCATGAATTTTTTTATGAATTTTTTTATGAATTTTGTTATAAATTTTTTATGATTTTTTTATGAATTTTTATAAAGTTTGTTATGAATTTTTTTATGAATTTTTTTATGAATTTTTTTATGAATTTTTTTATGAATTTTTTTATGAATTTTTTTATG